>DF366673.1:10678-21339 GCA_000787875.1 Solanum virginianum
AGGATCCTATCTCTAAGGCCATCGGCACTTGACACACGCAATCTGCCTTGGTATCTCAGGACCCATCTCGCCCTTTTGGAAACACTAATACTTTATATTTCTGAACATCTTCCTTCAACTGAAGGAGGATAGGATCCCTGTCTTGCTTTTCTTTCACCTTCACCACCAATAATTATTCTGCCCCATTTTCTAATAATAGCACCACCTTCTTCAGAATCTTCAATCTGCATCCCCAAACGGGCTAGTCTGTGCCCCTCTTTAGCCAATTGTTTCTTTTCGTCCTCAGTGTGAGCAGTGCTCCCCATGGTCAACCTGCTAAGAGCATCCGCAACTACATTAGCTTTACCTGGATGATAGAGGATGCTTATGTCATAGTCTTTCTACACCTCCAAGCATCTCTTCTGTCTCAAATTCAACTCCTTCTGGTTAAATACATACTGCAAGCTCTTGTAGTCTGTAAATACATCCATGTGCCCACCATAAAGATAGTGTCTCCAGATCTTTAGTGCAAATACCACCGCAGCAAGCTCAAGATCATGAGTTAGGTAATTCTCCTCATAAGGCTTAAGCTGCCTGGAGGCATATGCTATCACCTTGTCTCTTTGCATTAATACGCATCCCAACCCAACTCTGGAAGCATCACAATATACCACAAAGCCATCAATCCCTTCAGGTAGGGATAAGACCGAGACTGTGGTCAGCCTGATTTTCAACTCTTGGAAACTCTTCTGAGTGAACTTAGTCAAAGGAGCTGAGATAGAAGAAAACCCCTCTACAAACCTTCTGTAGTAACCTACCAAGCCCAGGAAACTCCTTATCTCTGTTAGAGTTGTGGGCCTTTGCCAATTCTTTACTGCCTCAATTTTTTGGGAATCAACTTGAATACCTTCACCAGACACAGTATGCCCTAAAAACGCCACAGATGCTAACCAGAACTCACATTTGGAAAATTTGTCATATAACTGCTGATCCTTAAGGGTCTAAAGGATAATTCTAAGATGGTCAGCATGTTCATCCTTGTTACGAGAGTAGATCAAGATGTCTTCTATGAACACAATGACAAACATGTCTAGGTACGGCCTCAACACCCTGTTCATAAGGTCCATGAAAGTTTTCGGTGCATTTGTCAGTCCAAAAGACATGATCAAGAAATAATGACCATAGCGAATTCTGAAAGCTATCTTAGGAATGTCTCTTTCTCCAACTTTAAGCTGATGGTACCCAAATCTCAGATCTATTTTGGAGAAACAAGTAGCACCCTGAAGTTGGTCGAATAGGTCATCAATTCTAGAAAGAGGATATTTATTCTTTATGGTGACCTTATTCAATTCACGGTAATCTATACACATCCCAAGAGAATTGTCCTTTTTATGCACGAAGAGAACTGGAGCACCCCAAGGTGGGATGCTTGGTCTAATGAAACCCTTATCTAAGAGATCTTTCAGCTGCAACTTTAACTCTTTTAACTCCGAAGGAGCCATACGATATGGAGGAATGGATATGAGCTAAGTATCTGGGAGAGTACCTATCCCAAAGTCTACCTCCATATCAGGAGGGACTCCGGAAAGATCCTCAGGAAAGACTTCTGGAAACTCATTCACACCGCGGACCCTTATTGTTCGAGCAAAATTTTGAAATTTTTTTATTTTGACTCGATTTCTCTAAAATTGAGTCGAGATCATTTTCTCACTCAGTTTTTACACTGATCGCAAATCTGGTCTCGGATTTGCGAACGAAGGGTATTTTGGTAATTTCGTCGGGTGTCACACCTTATTTTATTTCAATGGATGAATTTTTTGTAGTTTCCAACTTCTTCTCTTTCTTCTTTTTAAAATTAAAATAATAGAATTATAAATATATGTTATTTAATGTTATTCATAACGTAGAAAAAACTTCTAAGCCTACAAGTAGATTTTTAGACCTACAAAATATATGTTCTCATGGTGTAACAATAAGATTCAAATTGATCGATCTCCACACTCCATTCCTTCCACCCCACCCCTTTCGTTATATATATATATCATATACGTACGATTAGGGTTAATATATACATCTGGTTATGGTTAATATCAAAATTTTCCTTAATTATATATGTTGGTTGATAACTTTGTTTATTTATTTATTATGTATATAGAGGGATGTTAGGAAGTTGGAAGTAAGTGGTGTTGATTTAAGAATTGAATTGTAAGGGACACTAAATGAAATACAACTCTAACTGAGTTTGTGAATTAGATATAACGGTCATGTGCTTCCTCTTATATTCGAGATTACTTTTGATCGAGCTAAATTTATTTATTTATTACAATAGGAGGATGTTCGAAGAGTAATATATTAATATATTAATTAGTGCATGGTTGACGTCAATTTGTGATATTCTACCTAATATATTTGTACCTTTCTACAATCAAATATCAATAATTATAAACTTAAAATAATAGGAAAAAAAAGGTTTTAAAAAAAGCCGAAAAAATAAGCACAAAACGTTCAAAGAAAAATAGTCAAAAGATTAGGAAAATATTTTCTACAAACATTTGAATCATTAAATTTATTAGACACTTCTAAATCAATAACTTTACCTTCCATTAAAAAAAAATATCAGTCAAAAGAAGTCCAAAAATAGACAAAAAATTTATAATAGCACACTAATTTTTATTTTAATAGAATCCTAAATTTTTGTCCAAAATTATAGATAATTTTTTTATTAACACACTATTTTTTCCTTTAAATAGAATTTTAAAATTTTATGATGAACGTGTCTGATGTTTTTTCTTATTGTAGTTAAACTCTTAGTATATATGTTATAACGACTAACGATTTGACGTGTTGCAGTTGCACGTAAACTAAACTAGTTAGAAATAAATGTGCAATGCTAAAGACTAAAACATTCTCAGAACTTTTACATGAATTATTTAGTAAACACAAGCTAAATAAAGCACAAAAACAGCGAGTAGAAAAGAGAAATTCCCCTATCTTCCACCCTATGTGCGAATGCTGAGTAATCTCTCTTGTCTCTTCAGCGTTCAAGGCCCTCTAGAAACGCAAAATGTTTTTGACTGACGAGAGAAATGCCAACCATCTATATTCCTATCCACAATTATATCCGCAAGTAGTCTTTGATCTATTGCATTCCCTATGCCAACTTAGCTCCCTTCATTTCGAACAAGTGGCCCGCCAGTTAAGACCAAACTCAACATTCAGGCGCTCCAACATAATATAAACAATCGACCCAAGGAGCCTGCATTTATGCATATCATGTCCATCCAATGAATCTACCACTCTACTTCCATGAGGTAGGAGTAAGATCTGCGTCACACTTTATCCTTCCAAACCTCACTTATGAAATTATATTGAGCATGTTGTTGTAAGTCCTGCCAATTAAATGAAGTGAAAAACATATTCCACTACTCACTAGCAAGAAAAACCACGGTAGGTAAGAAACAACGGAAGTTTACAATGAATTATCAGTACTATTTATGGAGCCATACATTAATTACTCAAAACGACAGTGAAGTAGTTCACAAACTAAAAAATGCAACAACACAAAGTCAATGACACTGCAAGATCTCACACCAGACACTATAGCTGTCGAGTAGTTGTGACAGTGGACAACCTTCCTCTGAGCATTACATGAATACATCAAAAGGTCTGGTTCAGATTAAGAAAGGAAACTGAACAGAAAACAGAAATACCTCATGATCTGTTAACCTAGACGCAAGCCTAATGGGACAAATAACTAATCAAAAAATTTTAAGAATAATGAAGTTCCAGGTGTTAAACAAGTGTCAGTCTATGGACAGTTAAATAAATAGGGTTGGGAGGGTAAGGCAAATTGGCAACTCAATTAGAATGTACTGCTGCTTTCACTGGCAGAAATGGAGGGGGCTTCACTCTTGACAAGATGAGAACCCCTGCTACTGATATCAAGACCCTGAAAACGACCGAGGGGATCTTGTTGCATTGCGTCTTCTAGAGCCTGTGCATGACCAGCAAGTAGAGGGTGACGCGGATTAGACATGCTGCCCTGGAGTTGGTGAAACTGTGGCCTCTGTATGTTCTGTGATTCGCTTGGCCCTGGCTGCGGCTGATGAGGAAAGAATGCTGGTCGGTTATACTGAATTTGCTGCATTCCTGAATTATATGCATCTGAGGAAGCTGATATCTGCCCGGTAGCTATTTTAAGTCTTTCAACTTCCTGTTTCAGTGCTTCGTTCAGAGCTGTAAATTTGGAATAACATGAGAAAGATTTGCACAACATCAGTAGTTGCCCCATCGCGGATGAGACTTTTATTGTCTCACTGTAGTGGGATAAGGTAAGCCGTCTTATTGATTAAAACGGTAATATTAGATTTTGTTTATGCAGTCCATCCTCCGGGCCAGGAGTTTATTAAGTAACTGACAATTTTGAGATGGAAGGGAAAATGACTATTTAAATCAAAGACTATATAGCAACAGTGCAGAGGAAAGTAATAGATGGGGAGCATACCATCACGTAATTGAGCTTGTTGTTCCATTGCTTGCAACCGGAGCTTAAGCTCTGTATTCTCATTCGTAAGCCCAGTTGTATCCCTCTACAGAAGGAAACAAAAATAGCCATGATATTAGATGATTGCAGGGAGAAATATATGAAATTATTTCAAAGGAAATCAATGCTGAGATATATAGGAAATTGACTTGATGAACACATAAAACTTCTTTGAAACTTTTGACACCTGTGTTTTTTGGTTTTCCTTAGTATACCCAACTGAACTTCCCTGAGAGAATGGACTCCTCCAGGGCACATAACTACAAAATTTATTGTAGGATTCTGGCCATACATGGAAGGCTTATTTCAGATGAAAACCTAAAAATTTTAGGAAGATATCTAGCTGAAAAAAGATCTTTTTTACCCAGATGATGGAAGTTATTTTAAGTTTTTTCCGGATATGTTAAGACTTTCAGAAAAAGGAATTATGTTCTTGAATTGTGTCATCAAAGATTCTATTCTTTAAACAGATGTTGTTTTTGAGCTCATTCAATATATTGTTCTTGTCAACTACCTTTCTCCGAAGAAAAAAAAATTCTTATTCTTGTATAGTTTACAGACCAAAAATAACCTAAGTTGTATGTTTCTGCAAGTATCTAGAGATTTTAGAACTTAGAATGTAAGTTCTAAAAAGGAAGGAGTACCTGGAAAAGGGTCAGTTGTGTAGAAAGAGTGGTTGCTTCTGCTTGAAGGGTCTGAACTTTTCTCTCAAGTTCAGATATATAACGGGCCTTTCTCTCTTTAGAACGAGCAGCAGACTGCCGATTTGCCAAAATCCTGCATGAAATTCTCAAAAGTCAGACGAACAGCAGATCTGAAATTAAGAATTTTTTTCTCTGTTTCTTCCCTTATCAATGTGTACTCAGCAAACCTACTAAGTGATACTATACATTTCATCTTAATAGCAAAAATTGTTCATGTAAGTTGATCATAAACTGATATAGCATAGGTATCTACATGTAACATTTTGACTAAAATTTTGTCTTTGGAAGAAGTGAGAGTCTTGTGTGCACGTACTCATTGCGTATTGCTGGAGACTCTTTTTGTGCTATAGGAGCATGAATTCCTCTACAGAGTATTCGTCTTTCTTAGATAAGATGCAATTTAGTATCCATAAAAGTACTTGCAATAAGATCTCTGAATTCCATAGCTTCGTTTCAGATAGTTTTCCAGCATATATTTCATCACTAGAAAGTATTACCAGTTCCACATATCCTAAACTATGTTCAGTAGCGATATCCGCTTTACAAATGTCTCCACTTAAGATCTATCCACTTTTACTAGTGAAAAGAATAAATTTATGATATCGTGCAATTCTTATACCTATATAATGGTAGTAAATCCAAGCGAAATTAGGCTCTGGAGAAGTCAGAATCTGGCAATCCGCTAAGTATTTAGTTGAAGACCCATTAATATCCATGTTCCATTAAAGGCATCGAGTGGCCTTAACAAGTGGATGCTCATTCTAGGCAGCTACATCAAAATTTAGATATCACAAAATCAAACATTAGAACAGACTAGAGATGGAGTCTTCTTTAAAAGAAAGGTAGTTTGATACTTCCCATCTATATTTCTATCAGCTTCCTAAATCATAAAGCGAACAATTTATTCTGAAACTGGACACTGTGGATTGTTAAGTATTACTAGAACCATAATTTTGGCTCATACATACTTCACTTCAAGGCTCAAGCATTAGGCTCTTTGATAGAATTTCAGGACTTTAATCATGTGAAACTAGAGGGACAACCTAGCTTTTGGAGCAGAATGAAAATGGTAGTGATTGCGGAACTTTTTGGACGAGCAATCAAAATGTCACAGAAAAGCATCCCTGCTCATCAAGTGCTTAGCCTAATTTAAGCAAACAAACTCATCCAGTTGGACTTCTTTGCTCCAAGTTGGTCATTTTGGAAGAGGGAGAAGTGAATGCGAATGGACATGACATTATTTTATTTAAGCAAGTAGACTTTGCCTTATCATTCATACAGTAAACAGAAAAAGTTGTAGTTTGACCAAAAATCAATATTATGCTCTATCGAATTTCGGAACAACAAAAAGAAGTTTACCAGACTAGTTGCAAGACCTTTCTAAACAATGTCGACTCTAAATGAACAGTGATAACTATTAGGAACTAATGATCTAGATTGAAAATTCAGGTTAGATTTGGTGGTGTTTAGAAAACTACTAATCAGGATTTAATGAAAGCAACTTAGTGTATTTAATAACTGGTTTAATTAAGAAATATGCAGAACTGATTAAATGTAACAAAAACAGATCGACTGAAATACAATTGGATGTAAAGCACATCTTTTTGCAGCGAAGTTAGAGTACGAAACAAGAAACAAGCATCTCCAGGAATTTGCTGGATTAACCTTATCCAATCTGATTATTAAAGCTCCGAAATGAAGCCTTGATTGAAGATAAATCCAGAGCACAGAATGGTTGTTGGGGAGAAATGAAGAATTACCAATTTCAAATCCCAAAATTTCGTATCGTAATTGTTCTCCATGCAATGTACATATGCAATTCTCATGACTTGACTCATTGCAGAAAGGTTTGATCAATGTTCTAGTATAAGAACTTGTTGAAGCTTTAGATTATAAGCTTTGATTTAACTCATCTAGATGCTTTGCTGCCCTCTTTCTACTGTGTGTGTTTAGTAGCTGCTCTATTGAGTTTAATGGAATGGAGTTTTCAATAATACTCAATACTAAAAATGAGAAAAACAAAAACATGACAATCCTATTTTCATTAGAGCGAAAATACAAGTTGATTAGCTTAATAGAAATTATTTCATAAAGGACTTAACTGACAGGACGGATCCTCTACTGCATTAACACAGAAAATTCAGATCCATCAAAAGAAAGCAGAGGAGCATAAGTTAACCATGAAGAACCGAATTAAAGATACAAAAAGAAACTCGATCTTCTACTAAACTCTAGATTTCCACATCTCATCAACAATTTCCTTCGCATTCAAACTCATATACATTACAATTCAACATGAGAAATGCAGGGGTACCTTTTGGCACGTTTTGGATCAATGGTCCATAGCTCAGCCAACTTATCAGGAGACATAGCTTTCTTAGCTTCAATAGTGTCCGTGAGCAACAAGGTTGAGCTGCTATCGACAGAATTACTATGCCTATGACGTGGTCTCATGACGCTCTTCTCTCCATCACTACTCTCCGTTGCCACTCTAGCAGCAGCATCGATATCAGTGGGGTTAGATCCACCGGCGAGCTTCTCAATATCCATGTAGGTAGAGAATAAATCCTCCTCCTCGTCGAAACTTCCGGCGGGAGCATCGAATACAAGATCTAGATCCTCCGGCAACCGGAAGTTCACCTCCGAGTGAGCTCGTCGGTGATGAGCTGGACGGAATGCAGCTGAAAATGACTTGGACGGATCTTGCATTTCCGATAACGTTAACAGCAATGAAGTTGAAGAAGAAGAAGAAGAAGAAGAAGAAGAAGAAGAAGAAGATTGATAGAGTTAAAGGAGTGAGTGAACTGTTAGAAGCGGTTTGTTTTTGACTTATTTTAACTGGAAAAAAGTTTTACGCTTGATTTGCGAAAGAAAGAAAAGGGGATGGGTGTCGTGGACTTTTGGTGGGGTCCACTCTATGTAATGATTCCATCCAGCAAAGGGATAGGGAAAAAATCACACCCTATATCTATTTGAGTAATATTTCCTATTACAAGTTATAAATATATATTTTTTAATAATTACTAAAATAATGATTTAATTATAAGTTTTTATCTATTAAAATTATTTTATATTTATTTATGATAGTAATCATCGCATTGCCTGCATTGTTTTCTTTTGTTTTGAGATAACTAATAATTGATATAATTACTCTATTTCAAAAAAAAAAAAAAGATATATGTCTTTTGATATTTTCAAATGAAAATCTTAATTGTGTTTTTCAACCATATTTCATCCTGATTTTGTGTTTTTCATTTGGTTTTCTTCAATTTCATGTCTCGAATTATATGATATAATTTCAAATACATATAATAAATTAATTAATTAATTTACAATAAATATAATCTTCTTTTATTTATATAAAAAATAGCTCAAAATTGTAAAAAATATATATGATTATACAATATAACTTGCCAAAAATTATAGAAAGTATATATTGACTGTATAGTGTAGATTACTTGTACATGCGCTATACATTGAGTATCCATTACAATACACTCGAAAACTAAATATAGTTGGACTATACATGAATTTACACTGACTATACATGTCTATATAGCGAATGACTATTTTTTTGGTAAATATTTTGGCAGAACAACCATGCCCTGTAATTGTCTCTATTGTGTATTTACCAAAAAATATCCATGACTCTAGACTTTGTTTTGAGGTAATGCACTCTCATGACTATTGCTTAAGTTTATTGATCTGAGATAATGCACACTCTTATGATGCATTTGAGCTAGAGTGTGAAATGATGTACTTCCATACTCTATTCTCCAAATTATTCTTCAGATGTTATCCTTGAGAGGGTAGTAAATTATGCTTATAAATACTTAGGGGTATTTGGTCCCTGCCCCCTTGATAGAAAGTGACGGAAGGCTTTTGTAAATCATAAGTGATAGAATAATTCTAGAGTTAGAAAGATATAAAAATTATGAAGAGAGTGAAAATAATAGGTAATTGAAGCAGGTAGCTACGATCCATATGGTGATAAGCTAAGGAATGGGGTGATAAGTCAAGTCCCTTTTGAGTTTTGGTTAAAGAGTAGTATCGCCCAACTTTCATAATCAAATGTACTGGAAGAGTTATTAGTTAGTATGAGATAGAGTGTACTCGAATAAGAAAGGAGTGGATGTTGATGTACCATTGTGTTAGTAACGATCAAGTATAGATGTTGAATAGAAGAGCAAAAGGCATAAGGTGGTAAATCTAAACTAGGCTCATAATTTGGAAAGAAGTCACATGAGATTTATAGAGTTATGAGTTTAGCTAGGTAAGGAGGTATAATGGATGAGTAGATACTACTTAACTTATGAAAGGGAGTGGATGATAGACTATACTAAGATAGATCATAAGATAAATGTTGATTTTTTATCATGAGATTTAGTGGTGTAATATTTCTTGACTTTATCTAATAGTTTAGAGTTAATATAGTATGTAAGGGATGTGGATGTACATGTTTAAGTACTAGACCCTAAATTTGAAATTTAGGTAAGCATTATAAAAAGAGGAATAACATGACGAGAGTGATACTATTTGGTGGAGATTTGCTCTAGTAGGTTTGACATAGCATAAGCAAGAAATTAAGATGTTGACTTGAAAGAAGTATGATGTTACAATTACGTGAATGTGACCCTTAGATGAAAATAGTGAGTTGGGGTTGAGTCATTAGATAAGAACATGTCGTAAGATGTATATTTAAGATAGTGTATAATTGTATGAGAATTTAAGTTTATCATTTATAATGGTACCTAAATAGCATATTTGAGATGTCAATGTGGAGTAGGCTAATGTAACTATTTATTATACCCTTAAGAGTTAGGTCAAAGGAGGTCAGTTATAGATAATGAGGAGCCTCCCATTCTAGTCCTAGTTTTCTTTAGTTAGATGTATGTGAACATAGAAGATGACCGTTAGCAGAATAAAATAGAAAAAGTTAGATCATAAGAGTCATAGAAAGTAGTTATGATACCAATAAGAGCAAAGTATACACAGATGCCTATAAAGATAGAAGAAATTTAAGAGTGGTATCTCAGAAGAAAGTTTAGTAGCATCATATATTTGAGAATTATATAATAGGAGAATTTAATTATTCTTGGGTATAGTGATGCCCCAACCGTGTGAAGGGTTGTACTTATAGCTTAGCGAAGAGAATCAGTTTGCAGACTTAGGGAGATGACTTTTGAGCGAAGGGGGAGATGATTAGGTAATGAACCAAAGTAGATCTTGAGCTTTTGACAATTATGAGTTGATCAGGATGAGACATCGATGCCTTTTTATCCCATATATTCCTTATACTTCATCAGGGTGATACTTTATTCCTGTCTTATGTAAGGGAACTATGGCCATGATCTAGACACATGCACCTTATATTGATTCAGGTTCATGCTCAGTTCTTAAAGTGAGAAGTGGTAACTTCATTTGGCAATTCTGAT
>DF366672.1:0-12672 GCA_000787875.1 Solanum virginianum
CCACTTGGGACAAACCCAAGTGGAAGATATACAATTTCATTGTCAACAGAATCGTCTTTTTTGGGAACAAACAAAAAAAGAAAGAAGTCATACTTCTTAAAACAAAAGGAGTATTTTATTTATAATTTTGTAAGCATGATATAAAATACTTACTTACAAGCTGCAGCAGAAAATGTCTGTCATTTTTCCCTTTTGTTCAATCATAATATATCACTCCTTCGGTCTCATTTCTTATAGTATTCTTTGATTTGATGCAATAAAAAAAAGATTTTTAAAATTTATAATAGAAAATAATTTTTAGATATTTATATGATTGAGAATATTTTATTAAGAGTAAACAAAAAATTTAAAGTTAGATTATTTTCAATTAAAATAAGATATTTTTTTGAGACGGACCAAAAAAAAGAATGTCACATAAAATAAGTCATAAATTACTACTTATTAACTTACTCACTTCGTCTTATTTTAATTGAATTTGTGAAGTAATGCATACATACTAAAAATATATGTAAACACAGAATTTACACTTTACTTTTCACTATTGTCCTTTGTAAAATCATAAATATATAGTGTAATTTATCTCCTAGAAAATATAAAACTTTAATAAATGAAAGGATAAATATAAAAAAAATTAAATATTCATCTTAAATTTTGAATAATTCAATTATTTTAAACTAAAAAAAATTAAAAAATTCAATTAATTTGATATGAATGAAGTACTTCTTAGTTGGCTTTTGCTTCAAAGTCTTTCACAAAGTGGAAACATAGTTTTGCATTAGTCTCTGTGTCCTCGGTTGCAACAATGTTTTGCCTGCCAATGAAAAGCATAATAGAACCACAAATCCACAATGAACAAAAAAAATAAGTCTATTTTATTTGTCCTCTTTATTATTTTTAGATGTTTAACAATATTTGTTTACTTTAAGAGATAATTTTATATTTAATTTTTAATTTATTTTTATCATTAATTATAATTATTTTTCTATTATATTTTTCAAAATATTATATTTATTATATTCAAAGTGCAATTTGTACTTCATCATTTATTACTTCTTAATCATGGGACAAGTCAAAGGAGACGGGTAAAGATGGATATCAAGGGCAGCCCTTCATGTAAACACAAGGAAATGGTGGGGTGGGTGGGGGGGGGGGGTTAATTTCAAAATCATGGTAGAAAGGCCCCCTTAGGTTCAAATTTAACTTTCTGCAGTCTTGAGGTAACCTTTTTTTTTTTTCCCCTTGCTTCATATGGTAGAAAGGCCTCCTTAGGTTCAAATTTAACTTTCTGCAGTCTTGAGGTAACCTTTTTTTTTTTTCCCCTTGCTTCATTCTCTATCTCTACTCACAAATAGTCTCTAACTATCATATAGTTCTTAGATGATAAAATCGTAAGGAAATTGAGTATGCAGTAGATTAATCCAACTGTTTGTCTACTTTACTTGCATAAGGAAATGTTTATGAAGCATTGAGTTAGAATGTGAAAAGGGTAAACCACTTTTTTTTCTTTGCAAATTTTATGTGAAAAAGGTGTTTGGACTTTATTAGAAAGATTATGATCCTTGCTTCAAGTTTGATAAGACATTGCTTCAAGTTTGATAAGACAAGTTTGATCAGGTTTTTAGTTTTCAAGATTGTTACCCTTCCTGTGGTCATATACACTACTTCATGATGGTAACTGAAGATAAGACATTGCTTTGTTTCTGTCACTGGGGCAGGAAGAATACGGATGGATCCATTTCTTATGGGGGAGGTGTTACTGAATCGGTTATTCTAAAGACGGGCATAAAGTGCAAGGATTTTGTGAATGCAGTTTTTGATCGATTAGGCATTGATCCTTCAGATAAAATGCTGCATTTTACAGTGAAGTTTGATAGGTCCGAATTGTTACGGCTGAGGAACCAAAAAGGCGTTGATACCCTGTTACAATTTAATGACGGTTTTGCTCATGTTTATGCATCGAGTTTGGAGGAGGATCTTAATTCTAGACCATCATCATCAGGTCGTGTGGAAAAAGCTGTACTTGTTGATTATTCTCGTTCAGAACCAGATACAACTCCGGAAGGTGATGATCAGAATGATAATAAGGGTGGAGTTTTATCCAAAGCTGCTGTAGGAAAGCTATCACCTCATCAGGTCAATCAAGAACCCGTTGTCGGGCAAAACAATAATCAAAATGATTTCAGTGATCTAAATCAGCATCAACGACCAACTTCATCTGCAATCCAGGAAACGTTCTGGACAAAGTGTCCCACTTGCAACATTAGGTACAGGTATTACAGTAATTATGTCAACCGTGCTCTACGCTACCAGAAATGCTCGAAGCCTTTTATTGCGTATGATTAAGGTTGTCAGGATGCTGCTCGTAGACCCAAACAGAGTCAGCCTGGAGGCCAGGGTATGCCCCATAAATCTAAGCTCAACAAGCCTGTAGAGCAGAGAAAGCTTCCTAAGGGAGGAACCTCGAGAATGACTGCGGGCAGCACTGGGTTTCCACCTACCCAAACAGGATCCCAACAGGGTGCTGCTATGACGAAGGTGGATTGCTAATGAAGGGTATGCCCCATAAATCTAAGCAGGTGCGGGCAGCACTGCATATTCTTTTTTGATTCAAACCAATAAAAGATAAAACAAAGGAATCAAAACAAACTAAAGCAGTACTGGAACTCCATTCAAGGAAGCAGCAAATAAAAAAGGACCAATTCATCACACATCCCGCCCTGCACTTTCAAGGTTTACTATCTCTAAATACCTTTGTCCAGCAGGTGGATTGTTTCCATTCTCATTTTTCACATCTTCTGTCTCCATGCTGATTGAAGTATCATCGCTTTCACTTGATTCAACTGCTTGCTCCCGAATCCTTTTCCTGCTTTCGCAATCCTCCTTCGTCATTGCAGCGCCCTGTTGGGATCCAGTTTGGGTAGATGGAAAGCCAGCGCTGCCCGCAGTCATCTTCAAGGTTTCTCGGTTAGGAAGCTTTCTCTGCTCTACAGGCTTGTTGAGCTTAGATTTATGGGGCATACCCTTCATTAGCAATCCACCTTCGTCATAGCAGCACCCTGTTGGGATCCTGTTTGGGTAGGTGGAAACCCAGTGCTGCCCGCAGTCATTCTCGGGGTTCCTCCCTTAGGAAGCTTTCTCTGCTCTACAGGCTTGTTGAGCTTAGATTTATGGGGCATACCCTTCATTAGCAATCCACCTTCGTCATAGCAGCACCCTGTTGGGATCCTGTTTGGGTAGGTGGAAACCCAGTGCTGCCCGCAGTCATTCTCGAGGTTCCTCCCTTAGGAAGCTTTCTCTGCTCTAAAGGTTTGTTGAGCTTAGATTTAAAGGGCATACCTTGGCCTCCAGGCTGACTCTGTTTGGGTCTACAAGCAGCACATGGAGAACCGAAATCATACGCAATAAAAGGCATCAAGCAATTCACACAGTATACAAGGCAGTCAACATAATTACTGTAATAAGTTGCAAGACGGAAACTTTGTCCAGAACGTTTCCTGGATTGCAGATGAAGTTGGTCGTTGATACTGATTTAGATAACGAACTGAGAAATCAAATCACCTTGAATATTGTTTTCCTGATGAGGTGATAGTTTTCCTATAAAACTCCACACTTACTAGTATCAACGAGTAAGCTTTTTCAGCGTCACCTAATGGCAGTCTAGAATTATGCTTCTACTCCAAACTTGATGCATAAATATGAGCAAAACCATCATTAAACTGAAACAAGGCATCTACGCCTTTTTGGTCCCTCGTCCGTATCAATTGCGTCCTATCAAACTTCACTGTAAAATGCAGCATTCTATCTGAAGGATCAATGCCTAATCCTGCATTCACAAAATCATTGTACGTTATGCCTGTCTTTACAATAACCTGATCAGTAACACCTTACCCATAAGAAATGGATCCATAGGGTAGAACCTTATTCGTCCTGCCCCGGTGACAGAAACAAAGCAACGTCTTATCTTCAGTTCCCATCATGCAGCGGTGTATATGAAGAAGGGTAACAATCTTGAAGCTTAACCGAGAATGAGAAACTTCCATCCTGATGAACCCTAATAACAATCTTGAAATTTATCACGTAAATTTGAGTAAGAAGAAGCAATATATATATATATTTTGAAATAACGTAAAAAATAATACCAAACCTGCCTAACTGTGACAATCACTCGACGTCTCAACCATTCCGCTGGGTACAAAAATGACAAACTTTTATTATCTGTGAAGCCTAGATGTCAGCAAGTACTAAAGCTTGATTCCAAGACAATCAAGTTTAGGCAGATAAAAATAAATCAATGTTTTTTCTTGATGAGTTTACTCATAAAAGACATGTTGTACGGATAGACTAAGGAGATGCACACTTCTACATATACAGAGATGTTTCTGCCTATTCAAAGGCAAACCTGCTTCTCTTCCAAGTTGTACTTCTTCAATAGCTTCTCCTTCTCTGCGTTGGTCAACAGCTCATGGTTTGGCTTTAAAACATGTTTTGTGATGTTGACAAGCAGGTCTGTGATCTGAAAGAGTTCGCAAATAGGAGCCAAACATTTAGAAAATTACTGAGACATAACGTTTACTGTGTGCAAATGGAAACTAAACGTTGGCCAAATACCACAAAACCTTCATCAAATGGGAAAAAAATGCAGCTTGGGACATCTTGTTATCAAAAAAAAAGAAAAAAGCAGTTTGGGACTTGTCTGGGAAAAAGATAAATAAATGGAACCCATAACCAAGTAAATGTAGCTCCTTTTAAGCCAGACTGGGAAGAATAATCAGTTTTTAAGATTAATTTAGATTGTGAAAAAACCGAATCTTTGGTACTCAAAATAAGTAGTTTGAACTTTAATTAGAAAGATTGTGATCACTCCTTCAAGTTTGAAACTTTTTGCTTTGCTGGGGGGTTTCTGTTTTGATCCTTTTGCATTTTGTGAAATTTTATGGTTTAGTATGATTATTTTCTCTGCTAAGCTCATGCTTAACAAACGAAAATAGATAATCTAACCATAAATTTGTCATGTGATGATTTATTCTTTGAGCTCATTCTGAAATTTTGTTATGAATTAAAGTTTGACACTCGGGGATTACCTTTTGCAGTATGTGAAAATAGCCGTCATTCAAGTCCACACATGCCAATTCATTTGTCATGTCAAGCTGACAGAGTTGCATTTGCACACAAAGAGCTTTGGTCTCAGCAACTCAGTCGGAACCTCCAAAAAACGATCAACTTTTTCAGATGATAAATGTTTTGAAGAAACTTTTTGCGATTTTGAGATGGACAGATCTACAGGGAAGTTTCAAGTAAATCAGGTATGGGCTATTTATGGTCAAAATTGTACATTGCCAAAGACTTACGCGCTGGTTAAGAAGATAGTTCCTGCCCCATTCGAATTGCATTTAGCCCTTCTTGAATCATGTGCAGGGCCTCAAAATGCCGCTCAGTCAGTTTGTGGAACGTTCAAAGCCCAGAATGAAAAACATCAAGTCCATGCTCCTAGTTCATTCTCCCATGCGGTGAAAGCAGTCTCTGTTAAAAGGAATAAATTTGAGATCTATCCCAGAGAAGAAGAGATTTGGGCACTGTACAAGAGCTTGAAAAAATCCAGTTTGGATCCAGACAAGTTAGTACGAGATAGTGGAGGTCATCGAGTATTCAAAATACCAGGTAAAAGTTTCATCCATGGTTTATAAACCCAACAAAGGACCGAATATGGTAGGATAGTTCCCATGGGGAATGTTTCAAGTTATTGGGAGAATTTTGTAACCTTAAAAAATGTGTTTGACTTGTAAATTATTCAGAAGAAAACATTAATCTGACATCAATATATTAGACGGTAATATTTCATGTCAATGAGCTAAATATATAAATGACAACCATGTTGTTTACTCTGTTTTTTCTCCCCTCTTCTTGGAAAAGCTGAAATTTCAGTTGCGCGCGTCTTTATATAACTGTCCTGCAGAAAGTTAACAATCCTGCGTTAGTTTACAATCTATTTGGACAACAAAAGGTATGTCAATTGTTCATGCAAACTAAATGGAAATAGTTAAAATGAATGTCTCAATTACAGGAGAGCTCAGTCGATATATAAAAGTGAGGTACAATTCAGTAAGAAGGCAGTTATATGCAAAGACTGCAGCTATGCTCCACAAAAAACAACAAACATGTTTGGCATGGTAGCCTGCAACATCAAGCCAGAAACATATTTTTAAGTAGCTCAGGCAGGTTTATGATTAATGAAAACCGTGAAGTGTAATTTAAAAGAAGCTTTAATCGAGCAAGTAACAATTTAAAGTGATTGAGAGTACATTCTGCCAGGCTGTTCCAAGCTAATGGTGTCTACGACGATCCTTCTCCCGTGATGAATAAGACTGGTAATCACGATCTGCATACAGAGAAAGTTGTCAAATACAGTCCATCGGGAGTCAGGACTAAGGATCAGACAAAAGTATATAACTTGTTTACCTCGAGTTGTCAAATACAGTCCATCAGGAGTCAGGACTAAGGATCAGACAAGTATTAACTTGTTTACCTCTAGAAGAGTGATGTTTTGGTTTCTCCGAGTGACCTGCAATATTTAGATCAGCTTGAGTAAGGCAAAGCAGAAAAACTAGCAAATCAGACATTTAGAGAATGGAGATTAAACATTCACAAGACTACATGAACGTTGAGAAGTCTGTAAATTATACAGTCACAAGTCAACGAGAACTTACCTTTCTTTTAGAGAATGGAGATTAAACATTCACAAGACTACATGAACGTTGAGAAGTCTGTAAATTATACAGTCACGAGTCAACCAGAACTTACCTTTGTCTCTTGAACGATGACTCCTTTCCTTGGATTTTTCTCTGTCCCTTTCAAAGTCGTCTCGCTCCCTTTCCCTGACAGATTCCCTTCTCCTATCACGTTCACAAGACTTTAGTCTTTCCTTATCCGTCTCTCTCTCCCTGTCTCTGCCCCTGTCCCTCTCACTCTCCTTGTTCTTTTCTCCACCAGCATCTGTTCTATGGTAAGCTCTTCCAGTATCTTCTTTTGCCTCCCCTTCTGAAGGAATGATTTTATTGTCATCGTCACTCTTCTTTGAGTCCTTTAGCTTATCAAGGGAAGCTTTTGTTGCTGCATCCTTAGCAGCCTCCTCAGTATCTCCATTCACTAGTGGAACATCCAACAAACCTTCCTACAACGGGAAAAAAAAGAGTAGGGGTGTAAATATCAAATTGGACGTGTTCTATAGCAGATGGCCATCTTATTGAAAGACAGGTGATTGTTTTACCTTAGATACAGGAAGCGATGGTGAGTCCCTTGATCTGTTTGACGTAGCAAAGGAGCCTCCTTCCTTGCACACAGGAATGTATTGTGCTTTTGGAAGGCTGTAAAGATGAGCGAGAACTCTGCAAACTTCATCTATACCAGCCTTGTCTGCATCAAATGCTTTCCACCAAGGAGGATTCTCTGGGAGGGGCACTTGAAATCTACGGGCTGCAGCATATACAACTCCACAGGCCACAACCTCACTCTTGAATCTTACACAGAGTGTTGTGCGCAAACTGCTCACAAACAAAAGTAACCCAGAGGTTTTTATGGTTTAGAAACATAACAAATTTCTGGGCAATGAGCTAAATAAATTTTTTTGGCCGATATATAATTGATCACTGCCCAATTAGTTAGCTTCACCCAAGAGTACAATAACACTTGTTAAAAGAAAAACTATAGATGCCAAAAGAAACAAGATACCATGATGAAAGAACTCCCCACTACATCCCATTAAAGACTTGAAAAAAACAATAGTGATACCATGGGCCGAGCATTAGCTTGGACAACTTAGATAATAATGATGGAGGGGTTTCTAGATTTTTCTTCGCTAGAAATATTACAAATTTCTGGGCAATGAGCTAAATAAATTTTTTTGTCCGATATATAATTAATCACTGCCCAATTAGTTAGCTTCACCCAAGAGTACAATAACACTTGTTAAAAGAAAAACTATAGATGCCAAAAGAAACAAGATACCATGATGAAAGAACTCCCCACTACATCCCATTAAAGACTTGAAAAAAACAATAGTGATACCATGGGCCGAGCATTAGCTTGGACAACTAATAATGATGGAGGGGTTTCTAGATTTTTCTTCTTTCTTTGGTATAGCGGATGCCATCTTATTTACATTTTTCAATAATAGGTTAATAACACAAGGGAAAGGATGTAACCAGCACCTAGTTTAATTTAAAACCAGCTATGACATAACAAAACGAAAGAGACTGCTACATTTTCTTTATTTGGAAAAACGAGTAAAGTGTAAGATGGGATTCCTCATAACATAGAAATTGGGAATGCGATAAGGACAAGACATTACAAAAGAAAAACCACCACCAAAAAGATTTTCCCACTTATAGTCTTTTGATTTGAGTAGATCCCTTAAGAACTCACACCTCTTTCTTCAACATCAGTTACATGATCATTTCATTTAAAAGGGCAGATACGGATCTTGAGAACTGTTAAATATTTATCATCCCACATCTAAGGTATGAACTATAAGATTTGACTAATTTTCAAGCTAATATCAGAATTTATGCTTCCAAAAAAACAAAAAAGATGATACAGCTTTTAAGTGTTTCAAGTTGAACACAACATATAGTCAGTAAGACGGTCAAAACACAAATATAGCTTAATCAATTTCAAAGTACTGAGACATCGAATGTCTACATTATGCATGAAGGTAATCAAGTGCTATTATAACTTGTAGCAAGTCAAGAAATACAGTTTGTTGTCAAGACCAACATAAAAAACATATTCAGATAAACATAACACCTAAACACTACTCACCTGTCATTTGCAAGATTCCAAGCTTCTTGTCTCAGTTCTGCGGGTGTTTCCAGAGTTGCAAGGTAGTTTGATATAAATTTATGAGGATGCTCCACGTGACAGATGAAACCCATCTCTTTCAAAAGATGCCTCTCAGTTCTGATTAGGTCTGCTTTCAAATCAATATATTTCTGCAAAAGAGACCAAAACTATTTGAAATCGGAACACCAACAAAACGTATCAACTTGATGTCGTTACCGTAAATAGAACCCCCCAAACACCAATGAAATGTCAAAAAATGCAAACTTGGTGGGCACAAATGCATTTGAAGGAACTGCCCCTTCAAAAAAGGGGTAAACAGGGACTCTGGGGATAGATTATTTTACTTATGAATTAATGCTAAAAGGTTGGCATCGACATTATCAGCCTCTATTGAGGGGTCTGGTGACTTCTTTTTTTTTTTGAAACTGAGGTCCGGTGGCTTCTTCTTTTGTTGAAAATGAGGTCTGGTTATTTGATCGACATTATCAGCCTCTATTGAGGGGTCTGGTGACTTCTTTTTTTTTTTGAAACTGAGGTCCGGTGGCTTCTTCTTTTGTTGAAAATGAGGTCTGGTTATTTGCAATGTATCAAAACTTCGATCTTACCATACTGAAAATATTATTGTAGACAAAAGAGATTGGTAGAATTTTTCGAAAATTGCATGTGCGGACCTTTTCAATTGGGTATTTTAGGAACAAAAAAAATACTGATATAGATCACATAAAAAAAGTAAATCCCCCCAATATATCAATGAGTAAAGCAAATTAACATGTAGATAGAAACAAACTATTTTCTCAAGCAAATGAGATATCAAACCTTTGAAGATGTATCCAAATGTTCTATAGGTAAGTTTTCTCTCCCACGTTCCATTCTGTGGAAAACCACAAGCACTTGCCTTGCTTTTCTCGGGCTTTCTTCGAGTTTTGACGCAAGCCAAACACAACTAGCAGCAACCCTCTGCAAGTTAAGACAAAAGAAACCCACCTCAACAAAAATAACACACACAACTTCAGAGGGAAGTTGGAGTTGGTGAATAGGGAAAAGAAAGAAACCTTCACATTAAAACGGGCAAATGATTTTTTGCAGTAAAAGCGATGAAATAATACTTGACCAGTGGCCATTACAGCTTGGGGTCTACAGATTATAGTGTTAAGGAGACACCCAAAGCCAAATACAGGAACTTTATATTAGAAAAGTAACAGCAAAAATCAAATCAAACGGTATGATATATTATTCACATAAAAAAAGGATACAATCTGAGCAAAATCCCACTTTCTTGGATAAGATCACACCATTTGTCTGTCCAGAACTTTGTCTCATCTCTCTTCCCCACAAGAATCTTAGTGTTACATTTTAGCTCTGTCCAGTAATTTCTAATAGTTCTCCACACCCCAACTCCATAGGTAGATTCATCTTTCCTAGAAGGCGAGTTTATAAGTTGCTCCTCTGCTAGGTAGAATGTGTCTATTGCAGTGTAAATCATAGTTGAACTTCAAGAATCCCCAAAAACTGCAACAGGAAACAAAAATGCGGTAACCCCA
The DNA here is from genome assembly GCA_000787875.1 of Solanum virginianum. NCBI lineage: Eukaryota > Viridiplantae > Streptophyta > Magnoliopsida > Solanales > Solanaceae > Solanum > Solanum virginianum. The sequence continues at coordinate 10,377 of DF366672.1, forward strand.
CATCACCCAACTGTATAAATACCCAACCCAGAAACAAAAAAAGAACTAGTTTTTCCCCTACTCTCACACTCCCATGTATTCTACCACACAAAATTGACAAATCTATTAACAAAGAATTGATTATCAACCCATGAATGAATGAATAACTATACGATTTTTAACCAAAGAGGGAAAATACGAACATTCCCAGAAACCCTAGAATCCTAATTGTAAATACACATACATACAAATCAGTGCAGTAGATTTCAAAGATTTACTTACCTGGGTATCGATGATGATGTTAGGGAAAGAAGGAAGACAAGAAACCAGATTCTTTCTCGAACTCTTTCGACCTAATATAGGTTTCAACTTCTGAGTAATTTATTTTATAGGAATTTCATTGTTTTATTTCTTTATTTATTCGTCAACAATACTAGTGACATTTAGAGGAAAAAAACATTTACTTATTTCATTATTTCGAATTCAATTTTTAAATAGAAAATGGAAAAGAGTCAAATATTTTGCTCAATTATGTGAAATTAAATTTTTTTGTTCTTTATTTTAATAGTTTTGATTTGAAAATACTTCTATCTATTACTAATACTTTGGTCTAAAATATTTAAAAATATTTCTGTTATTAATATTTCTATTAAAAATTTTATTTCTAATAACTACTTCTAATGAATTTTATTCTTGTTTCTTTTTTTTCTAAATCACTTTAACTAGTAAATAAAATTATTTTCTTTGTAATTTCATTTTATCATTAAAATAGAATAACTATGTGTAAAATGGAATTTGGAGATCAACAAGTTGTTGTCTTACATGGTGTTTGGATTGACTTTTTATAAGTGGTTTATACGTTAAACGTCAAAAAATCATAAGCTGAAAATTCCTTACTTTTGGCTTTGGTTTTTTTCACTTACAAAAATACTTAAAAACACTTCTTTTTGTGTTTACTCAAATTCTTCCAACAACAATATACCCAATAAAATCCCACAAGTGGGGTCTGGAGAGGGTAGAATGTAGGCAGACCTTACAACTACCTCAAAGAAGTACAGAGGTTGTTTCCTGGGAACCCTCATCTCAAAACTCATAAGCAGAAAGAACTAGATATGAAAAAAACAAAGAAAAAAAAAGGAAAGGGAACGTAAGAGAACAGAAAGAACGACTAGTAATGAATAGCATATGGCAGTAAGTAAATATGATAAAACTAATACATATACGACAGATAAAAAGTAGGGGTGTACATGGTCCAAGTTGGATCTAATTAGGGGTGTGCATGGTCCGGATTGGTTCGGATTTTTTAAACACCAAACCAAACCATTTATGTCGGATTTTTTAATATATAAACCAAACCAATTAAATTCGAATTTTTTCAATTTCGGGTTGGTTCGGATTTTTTAAACACCAAACCAAACCAAACAAATATATAGATAGATAGATATATATGTTATCAGTAGCGGATGCAGAAATTTTTTTCAGGGAGTTCAAAATATAAAGTAGTTCATATGTGTTATCGGTATCGGTATGTTTATAATTGTTGATCCTTGTTGGCAGCAATTTGCATTGCGTTGGATGTATACTTGCTGTCATTAAATAATTCTGCTTGAAAATATTTTAAAAAATGAATTGCATCATTTATGTGAATGCAATCTTCCTTATGAATTTCTCTGTCAGCTACAGCATTTTCTCTTAGACTTAAATCACAATCTTTTTTCAGGTAATTTCCTTTTCAAACATGTATGCACCTGAGCATCTGATAATCAATGTGAATGAAGCTGAGAAATGGGAAAGTAAACAGTGAATTGTTGTGTCCTGTCCTAAGTAAAAAATATGGAACCCGAAACCCAAAACAGAGAGACGAAATGCAATATGGGTTTTGTATTGTTAACCATATTCTATAAAAACAGAGTTAAACCACCAGTCACCACAATTGAACCCTCCATTTCTGAGATAATTAACAAAGCTTCATTTTTTTTTAAAAAGAAGAGCAATAAACAATGAACTGTTGTGTTTTTACCCAAGTAAAAGATATGGAACACAAAACCCAAATCAAAAACACCAAATGCAACATGGGTTTTGTATATTGAAGCATTGCAACAGGAAACAAAAATGCGGTAACCGATATGGAACACAAAACCCAAATCAAAAACACCAAATGCAACATGGGTTTTGTATATTGAAGCATATTACAGCAATCAAAAGAGAACGAGTACAAGAAAAACGTCGCAAATTGGGTAAAATTAGAACAAAAAGAAGCAAAATTTACATATTTTTACACATTAAAGAAACTAAAACAGAACTTATCGAAAACATT
>DF366671.1:0-12181 GCA_000787875.1 Solanum virginianum
TTTGCTCTCAAACTATGGTGCCACTATCTATATAGAGTGCATGTCGATGTATTCACAAACCATAAGAGCCTGCAATATGTTTTCACCCAAGAAGGACCTTAATCTGAGGCAGAGAAGATGGCTTGAGTTACTCAAGGACTATGACATGAGCATCCTACACCATCCTGGTAAAGCTAATGTGGTTGCTGATGATCTTAGCAGGTTGTGTATGGGGATCACTGCTCATGTGGAAGAAGAGAAGTAGGAGCTAGCTAAAGAAGTGTATAGACTAGCATGCTTAGGAGTTCAACTCGATGAATCTAGTGAAGGTGAAATATTTGTGCATGATAGGTCTACACCATCCCTTGTAGTAGAGGTAAAGGAGAAGCAAGACCAAGATCTCATCTTACTCCAATTGATGAAAGATGTACATAAGCAGAAAGCAATGGCTTTCGCTAAAGGGGAAGATGAAGTATTGAGGTACCCAGGCAGATTGTAGTTCCAGATGCTGATGGTGTTCAAAAGAGGATCATGGAAGAGGCCCATAATTCTAGATATTCCATTCACCCAGGGTCAACTAAGATGTAACATGATTTGAGGGATGTGTATCGGTGGAGTGGAATGAAAAGAGATATTGTTGAGTTTTTCTGCAAGTGCCTGAATTGCTAACAAGTGAAAGTTGAGTATCAAAAACCATGTAGAGTAGCTCAAAACTTTAGGATTCTAGAGTGGAAGTGGGAGATTATCAACATGGAATTTATTACAGGTCTACTGAGGTCTCATAACAGCACGATTTGATTTGGATGATAGTTGATAGAATGATAAAATCTGCACATTTCTTAGCAATAAAGACGATAGACACTATAAAGGATTATGCCTAGTTATACATAAGAGAGATTGTTAGATTGCATGGAGCCCCTTGTCTATTATCTAAGACAGAGGAGCCCAATTCACTGATCAGTTTTGGAGATCGTTCTTGAAAGGCTTGGGTTCAAAGGTGAACCTTAGCACTACTTTCCACCCATAGACTCATGGCCAGGCAGCACACATAATTCAGACCTTGGAGGATATGTTGAGAGCTTACTTCATTGACTTCAAAGGTAATTGGGATGACCACTTGCCTCTAATTGAGTTTTTCTATAACAATAGCTTTTATTTGAGCATCCAAATGGCTCTTTATGAGGTCCTTTATGGTAGAAGATGTAGATCACCAATTGGATGATTCAAGGTAGGTGTAGCAGGGTTGATTAGGCCATACTTGGTACACCGAGCTATGGAGAAGGTAAAGATTATCCAAGAGAGATTGAAAACTGCACAGAGTCGCCAGAAGTCCTACACTGATGTTAGGAGAAAGGGCCTAGAGTTCAAAGTGAATGATTAGGTATACTTGAAAGTGTCACCCCTGATGGGTGTAATGAGATTCGGGAAGAAGGGAAAGTTGAGTCCTCGATACATTGGTCCCTACCAAATTGTGAAGAGAGTTGGAACTATAGCTTATGAGTTGGAGCTACCACCAGAGCTGGCAGCCATCCATCCGGCCTTTCACATTTCTATACTTAGGAAGTGCTTGGGAGATCTGTCCTTGGTTGTGCCTATTGAAAGCATAGGAGTGAAAGATAGTTTGAGTTATGAAGAGGTCCCAGTCCAAATTCTTGATCGTCAAGTTTGCAAGTTTAGAACTAAAGAGGTTGCTTCTGTAAAGGTGTTATGGAGAAACCTATTTGTGCCTTCTAATGATGAAATTGATGGTAACAATTTATTTCTACTCTCTGAATTACTTTCCCATTTTTGAGTTGAGTTCTTATCTCTAAGTTAATGCTCCTCTTGAGTCTAAGTTTGAGTACACATATCTTTAAATGTATTCGTGCCTAATGATGATGTTAGAAGTAGTCTTTCAATTCTGAATCATGAGTTGTTGTTGATTTCTAGAGTAAAAGTATTTAAGTATTTGAGTTCCTTCTTGGTAGGTCTCCTAGTTACTCATTGCTCCGGGATGAATGATCCCAAGGGGGAGATATTGTGATACCCCGTAACTTTATCCTCACATGTACCTATGTTTGAAGGCTCATTCTTATACGTGGAAAGTTTATTAGAGTCATAAGAGACCTCTAGTAGTTAGTCGAGTTCAAAATCTTCTTATAAATTAAGTTTCTAGTGTTAGATTATGCAAGGTCAACTTTAAATTATCATAAATCTTAGCACACAAAGAATTAGGTGACCTATGACCTACCAAATAAAATTTCTTTGAATTACCTTTCCAATGCAACTGATTTCACTTCATTTAGAATTTAGAGTCAAAAGTTATGATCATTTTACTGGAGACTACTAGATGTAGAGTTGTTATACAAAACCTAATACGAATCGTGGAAAAAATATGGCCCGTCTGCTAGCTCATGGAAAAGTATTGAAAATCTATATTTTTGGTCACAGACTTTACGGACCAGTCTACGGGTTGTAGAAACTTCTACGATCCATATATTGGGCTCGTGAAATTGATCTAGAGACACCAAAATTAGCCTAAAAGTTTATAGAAGAGTCCCTACGGGCCGTAGATAGGACCATTGATGACTTTTGACAGCTTTTAAGAAAGGTTAGTTTGGTATTTTTTCCACCCTTTTAAAGCCTAAACCTGACATTTTTACACCTAAATAAAGCCCTAAATATGCATAATTACATGCCCCCATAAGTTTGAGTATACTGCTTTGTCGGGCGACTCCTCATAACCCTAAGAAAACTTTTGTGGATCTACACAGATATATTATGAATCTATGCTCTAGCAAGGTATAGAGTGGCCCTTCCAAGTGAGATTGTTAGTTGGACATCACCAGTTCATGTGATATATGTTGGTTGTCACAATCTCTCTTATTTTTTGCACATTTTTATGATATACTCTTAATATATCATTCTCTCTTTTAGGTATATTGTTTTATGGATATGATTATGAAGCCTATTGATTTAAAACTCATGTATGTATGACTAGTTATTCTTTTTTTTTTTTAGTTTTCATAATATGACTAAGACTTTTTAGCAACCTTATTCACTTATATGTTATTTTTGTCTAAGTATATTGGTGCTCCTTTCATATTCAGTACGTTCCATGAACTGATGCATGCATCTCTTTGTACTTTATCCTTTTATGATATAGATATTGGTGCCCACTTTTAGACTCGTGTAAGGAATGCAACTTTTCAATTGCTAGTCAGTGAGTTCTCCTAGTTGGAGGGCTTTATGGAATAGTTTAGTCAGTACTCTTGTTGAGTATTGATAGTGGGTCATATTCCGACAGACTTATTCTTTGATCTAAATAGTAAAGGCTAGTTTCAGATATTAATTTTTTTAGTCCTTGTAGATATTTTACATTCTTAATCAAACCTTTGATGTATACGTTTCAGCTTCAGTAGTCGTTCTATATGCTATTCTTTGATATATATATATATATATATATATATATATATATATATATATATAGGATTAGCTCTGAACCACTCGTGGTTTAAGGTACTATATCCAAGCTAGGTGTAAACTCGGATCTTGACACAAACTTTGTTCAAGAAACTGAAATGTACTCGCCTCCAAGTTCTTCTATGACATCTCAAATCTGAAGCAGAATGTTAAGATATCACATTCTAGTTAGATTTAATATTGTTGGAGGACGAAAAATATTTAAGGCTTTATTGCCAACTTTCTATGGTGAAATAATATGGACAAATTTTGCATAACTATTAAGTTCATAATGCCTGCAAGAAGAGCACAGTTTATTAATTGAGATGGTCTCAAGTAAACAAAATAAATAAGTAACTTAGGTTTTAGTTGGTACTTGGGCTAAAACACAAATATATATCTAGCGGAGGGCATTAAAATCTCCTTCAAATGAGATGATCATTATATTTGAAATGTGCAACCAAAGCCTCTATAAGATGTTGATGGCAAAGCTTTAGGAAGACTTAACCACCAAAACAAAGAATTTGAGGAATCTAAAATGGCCAAAACTTATAAACTGAAAGGCTTATCACATTGAATTGTCTGCATTGTTGCCTTGATACTGAAAATTAAATGAGCCTTTTAGGTGAAAATGATCAATAAAATTATAAAAAAAAATTACAATAGTTTCCCAGCTGCTCATTACATAAGAAAAAATTTGAGCTTGAACAATGGAAATAAAATAAAATTGAACATTCATCAACAAAAGTATTGAACCAAATTGATTAAATAATTGATTTTATTTGGGTTTGATTTAATTTGGTTTTAGTTTCTTAATAACTGATAGTGTTTGGTTTGAGTTTGATTTTGTTCAAAGAAGCTGAAAAATAATCGAATTGAATTGACAAATTATATACATACGCAATACATTATTTTTACAAATAATTTTAAAGATCTTATATACGCTTTCATCAAATGTTATTTTTAATTTATTTATGAAAGTATAAATATTCAAGACGAAAACATTTATCTTATTGATTTCATGTATACGAATGTCTATGATAATTCTTGATGGGACTAGAAATGTCACCATCTCTTCCTTCTAGGCCAAAATGATGAATTTTGAAACTTTATTCACAGTAAATTTAGAGCTTGTTTGGCTTAACTTAAAAGTTAGTCAAACTTGCGTTTAAGCTTTTTTTAGCTTATAAAAGTATTTGGCAATTTTCAAAGTAGCTTTAAAAAAGTTAAAATTTTCTTTAAATAAGTTAAAAGTTAAAAGCAGCACCCCCTCCCCCAATTTTTTATTTTTTAATTTAATAGTTGTTATAATTTGACCAAAAAATTTACTTTTTTACCCTAAATATTTTTTTATATTCCCAAAAATATCCCTTCTCATTATTTCAATTCAAACCACAACCCAACACTCTTCTTACCGCGTTTTCTCTTTATAAAAACTTGGGTTCTCTTCTTCCGCGGCCATTAATGTAAGTTTCACTGTAATCAGTTTTTATAATGTTAACAGTTTTAAGGGTATTTCAGATATTTTTGAATTAAGAAGATGCTAAACAACACTTATATGCCAAACACATCAACAACTTTTTTCAGCTACAACATATTTTTTCCGGTAAGTAAAGATTTTATTTACCAAAAGAGCTTTACAGGTTCGGTTCATTCCAGCAGGTATGGACATAGGTCCATCCTTGCTTACACAATTCTCTATTTGAGGTTATCTAGCCATTCATGGATATACATTCAATTTGCTAAGTCTATTAGTGATACGATTGTATTTGCTACCTCTACCATGTATCTCTTGTGTAATGTGCCTGAGGAGAGATGTTGTAAATTGTTGTTTCTGCTGAAAAAAAATGTTTGTTATGCTTCATCCATAAGTTGTATGTTGTTCATACTATTGTCATCCTATATATCATGGAAGTGCTACTTTTTTCTTTCATGTACTTGATTGCCCATTGTATCTCATCAGACCACCCCATCGTTATTCTATTGATATCCTGCCAGGTGAGAAGTTTGCTCCATATCTTTGCTGCATATATATATTGAAAGAATATGTGTTCCATAGTCTCAGCTTCTTGTTGGCAGAGTGAGCATTTTGTTTCCTGGATCATTTGCGACTTTGCTAGTTTGTCATTGGTGGCTAATCTTTTATTGAGTGCTAAGTATAAGATAAATTGCCATTTAGGTGTTCCATAATTCCTCCATACCAATGAACTCCATTCAACCTTTTCCATTGGACCTTTCATCTACAGATATATTTTACTAATGGAGTATTCTTTCTGATCAATTAGTGTTGTTTCAGTGAAGCCCAACTTTGAAGATTACTAGCAACTTTCAGTATCTTCTGGACCAACCATGATGCTTACTTTGTATGCGCATTCCATATACCATCTTGTCCATAATAGCTGTGAATCCAAGCCACCCATAGTTTGTCCTTCTTCTTGCCAAGATTCCATAACACATTACCTATAATAGCCTTATTCCATATGTGTATATCAGGGAAGTTGAGTCCTCCATTTTGCTTAAGGTAGCAGATCCTTTCCCATGCAATCAAAACCTTCCTTGATGTTTCAGTGTGACCAGTCCATAAGAATCTTCTGCATATACTCTCAACTACTTGAATGATTTTCTTAGGCAATAGGAATATTTGTGACCAGAATATTTGAATAGCATATAGGACACTTTAGATAAGTTGTGTTCTTCCAGCATATGATAAGAATTTTGTTTCCCAGCTTGTAATCCTACTCAACATTCTGTATATCAAGGGCTGACATTGGGCAATTGATATTCTTTTAGTGCAAAGAGGTATGACAAGATATCTGAATGGAAATTCACCTTTGACGTATAGTAATTCCTGTAGTGTTTCTTCTTATGCATGTTGTGTCACTCCTCAAAAATATACATTGCTCTTGTCTAGATTTGCAACCAAACCAGATGCTTTAGAGAATTCCTTGAAACACTTACCAAGGCATCTTATTGATTGTATATCTTCTCTGCAGAATAGTAACAAATCATCAGCAAAACTCAGTTATACTATCTTTTGGACTTTGTATCTAAGATGATAGTGGAACTCAAGATTGTCTTGTAATGTCTTGAGCACTTTTGTTAAATAGTCCATGGCTATCATAAATAGGTGTGGGGATAGTAGATTCTCTTGTCTAACCCCCCCCCCTTCTAGCCTTAAAAGGACTAGTACTTCTCCCATTGATCTGTATGGAATATGTGACAGTAGTGACACATTGCATTATCCATTGAAGCACTTTAGGTGGTACCCTAATCTCTTTTAAAACCTTCTCCAAGAAAGTCTATTCTAGTGAATCATAGGCTTTCTTCATATCCACTTTAATCATGCATCTTTAGTAAATTCCTTTTCTCCCATAACCTTTCATCATTTCATGGCCCATTATGATGTTATCATTCAAATTCCTTTCTGGGACAAATGCTGCTTGATTAATATCTACTATATTGTCCATAAGCTGCTTTAATCTTCTAGTGAACACTTTCAAGATCATTTCGTAAACTATTGACCAACAAAAGATTGGCCTATATTCACTTATTTTTGTTGGATTTCTTTTCTTAGGAATAATTGTGATAGTTGTACAATTGACAGGTGTATATATTTTCCCTGAATTGGAAAAATGTAGAACTGCTTGTATAGTTTGTTCCCCTATTACTGACCATGCGTTCCTAAAGAGTACAACATTTAGACCATCTTTTCCTAGAGCTTTGAGATCATCTATCTCCTTTAATGCAGATGTTCCACTTCATATCTTGTAACTAGGCTGCTAGTTGTAGCTGTTGATTTCTATCAAGGCTTCCTCCTCTTTTCATATCATTGATATCCACAACATGAAAGTACGTACTAGCCTTCCTAGGTAGTTCCTGATAAAATCTTGTTGCTTCTTTCTCAATGTCCTCCTGAGAATGTACTAGTGTTCCTTTCTCTGTTGTTAAGCTGGTGATAGTGTTTTGAGTCAACATGTTCTTCATGTGGGCAAAGAAGTATTTTATGTTTGTATCTCCTAATTTTATCCATTGCACCCTTGATTCCTACCTCATTGCACTCTCTTCTATCAAGCTCCATTTCTCCAATTGTTTTTTGAGTTCTCTTTCATTATTCATGTTTGCATCTACCTGGTTAGGATCCCTCATTTCTGTTTACATATTGTGGAGTTGTTCTCTAATTTTCTGAATTCTATCCTTCACTCTTTTGAATTATGTGTTGTTCAAGTCTTTAATTATTATTTTCACTTTCTTTAGCTTCCACTAGATAGTTTTCACATCTCCTTGCTAATGTCCTTGCCAAGCTTGTGTAGTGATCTAAATGAACTCTAGATGATCTGCAATGCAGTTAAAGAATTATAAGCCCTGTGCCTATTTTGAGATACTTTGTCCACTGTTATACTGAGAGGAGAATAATCAGACACCCCTGATCTTAAGATCTGGACTTCCATAATAGGCATGTGTAGCATTCATTCTGCATTTACTATGGCTTTATCTATTTTGCTACATATATAACCATTGGTCTAAGTATATGAACCTCCTACAGTCTCCAGTTCATGCATCCCAGTAATTGCCATAAATTCACTGAAATCTTTAATCTCATTATCCTGCACTTAACTACCTTTAACTCTGTCTTCAATTTGGAGAATTGCATTATAGTACCCCATACACAGCATACGTTCTTAAGTAGCATTATTTATCTCTTTCAGGTCCTCCCACATATGTATTATATCATGTATGGTATGGACACTATATATTGCAACAAAAACAAATTGTAGACCACTACTCTTGATCTTCACTTTCGATTGAATAAATTTGTTCTGTCTTACTCACTGCCTCACATTCCACATATTGACAATCCCATAGAATCCAGATTCTTCCCTTCTCAGTCATTTCATAGTTCCCTTCATACTTCCATCCTGGTCCAATTTTCTATATTACTTTCCTTGCTAAGTCCTTCTTTATTTTGTGGTCTAATAATGCTATAAAGCTAATGTTATTCTCCTTCATAAAAATCTTTAATTCTCTTTGTTTATAAGCTTTATTCAGACCTCTTATGTTCCAAGCAACTAACTGCATAAGGAAATATTTGTTTTATCCAGCTCCACCCCTTTAGCATTTGAATTTTGCTTATCTCTAGCACTTGTGCTTCCACATTCAGGTTCTAGAATAGTAAAATTATTTAGTACCTGAACTTCAGCCTTCTGTTTTTCTATATTTTTTCCACAGCTTTTGTTGTCTGCCATGTTTCTTTGTTTGACATCTCATTTAGAACTTTTGGTTCTTGTTTCTTTTCAACTTTATTTTTTGGCCCCTCTGGTTTCCTTATCCATGTGATGACTATCTTAATAGGTGTTGGTGGTCTAGTTACCTCTTTTCTACATTTATGTTCCACCTGTAAACATTTCTCATAGTACTTCAGCACCTATTCATACTGTACAACTTGGTCAAAGATTCTTCCATTTGGATCCTGCAGTTTCAGCTTTTTTGGAATTTCCCTAGCTACATCCATTTCAACTAGAACTTGAGCAAATGATATTCCATCAACTTTAGTAGTGTACTCGTCAGCATATAAAGGTATTCCTAGGCCACTACTAATTCGACTTAGTGAATCAATGTTCCAGCAATTTATAGGCAGATTTAGGAATTTCGCCTAGATTGGTATTGATTGTAGCACTTCCTTATTGAAATCAAAATTAGGGCTCCATACTTTAACAATAATAGGTCTATAATTCAACATATGAGGCCCAGAATACAATACCTCATTCCTGTTATCCAGAGATGAAAATCGCACAAGAAAATATCAACTATTATGGTAGTATACCTTTGGCTTACTAACTGTGTTCACCTGGTAAGCTATGTATCTTTCAATTGCAACTACGGTGGGTGAGTCTCCAACGACATACATGATTAGGGCTTGTTTCCATTCTATCATAGCTTTATCAACCTCTTGTTTGTTCAGTGCAATAACCTTTTCCCCAATCTTAAAAATTGGAGCTACAAAGCTCTATCAAGCTCCATTTCTCCAATTGTTTTTTGAGTTCTCTTTCATTATTCATGTTTGCATCTACCTGGTTAGGATCCCTCATTTCTGTTTACATATTGTGGAGTTGTTCTCTAATTTGAAAATATTAGCCCATTTTCACTTGGGTTCCTCAGTGATGTCTTCATCTCTATGTTTGATTTCCTCTTCTTGCTTATTTTCCTCCACTTCTTTTACTTTTGTAGCTATTTCAGCACTAGTGCTGGTACCTGAGCTGCTTTGTAGAGTCATTTCCTTTGAAGCTAAGGGAGGCCACTATTCTATTGATTTCCTTCCAGGGTCTGTTCCAGAATATTGTGATTCACTTGGATCTGTACCTATAGTACTATTAGGTGAAACCACTAGCTACGTTATCTCCTTCTTCTTAATTTCTTGAGGCATTCTGATCAGTGGGTGTAGGTTAGCAAGCTATGCTATCACGCACCGAGAGTATAACCAAAAAGGTTTCTCCCAACTGCTACAACACTTTTATCCAAACCCATAGTTGCTTATTTTCAAACAAATTTCAGCACTTTAAAAAGTGTTTCTAAAGTACGTTTTAAAAGCTATTTGTTTCCAGCTAAGCCAAACGGGCTCTTAGTGATTGAAAGTTTTATAATATCAACCGTCCTAAGAGCCCATTTGGCTTAGCTTAAAAGCTGGTCAAACCTATTTTTAAGCTCTTTTTAGTTTATAAAAGTGTTTGGTAATTTTCAAAATAGTTTAAAAAAAGGTTAAAATTGCTTAAAATAAAATAAAAGTTAAAAGCAGCACTCCCCCAACTTTTTATTTTTGTCACGACCCGAACCTAGGGCCTAGATTTGACACGGCGTATGGGAAGCCGAGAGTCCCCAAACAAGCCTCAAGATACCAAAACTTGAATCATCGATTTGGAATCATAATCAACAATCAACACATATTTCTAAGGGACGGGAAAGTAGGACTCATGCTATGGGGGCAATTCGCGACTTAGGATCTTTCCATCAACATAAGAGCAAGTCGAATATCGGTACTTAAAGATAACCAAATACATAACATAGACTTAACTATAACTCATAGCATATATCATAAAAAGGTTTATAAGGTGTCCAACAATACCTCTACATAGATGGTTTGAGGGCTAAGACATACCCTGGGCTCACACTCAAGTACAAAGATGAAGAGGTAACATAGATAGATGGGTGGTGGTTCATCCTTGAAAGATAGGACTCACCACTACAAGAAAAATCAGAATCCAAGCTAAGCGTCAAACGATGGATGATCAAGGTCCCTGGTCCTTACATGGAAAAAAAATCATGTACGTAAGAGTATGCATTAGTACGTATGAATGTACTAAGTATGCGGAGTGCAATACATGTAACTTATCAAAACCTATATATCAATATTAGATGACAAGGGTACATGCTATGGAAAGAAATATATAACAAGGAATGTTATATAATAAGATGCCATGAAATTCATGATGCATGAAATGCAAATGATGCTCATATTTATAATGGGAATGTGACCTTAACCGACATGAGTAAGACCAAGCGATCTATTACTTAGAATCCTGATGAGTACCCCTAACCGGTAAAGAGGTGGTCTACTTGCCAAAGGTAAATCATACTTCACCTTACAAGAACACATCCCATTTCGTATGAAGCAACCTTCTTTACGAGAACACATCCCATTTCGGATAGGATTTCCACAAATCACAAATCAAATCAAATCATTTCTTCTCCTTACAAGAACATATCCTATTTTGGAGGAATCTTTCCTTAGGGGAACACATCCCATTTCAGAAAGGACCCTATGCTAGGTACATAGTTCAAGGACATAGAGAAACCCCTCAATCCATCAGTGCTAATTCATCATCCCACAAGAATACTTATAATATATATATATATATATATATATATACATACTTTCAAAGAGGCAATAGTCATTTTCCAAATCATATTTATGCATTCTTAGGCCTAAAGGCCAAAACATAATTTCATAGTCTATATACTCATGCATAGGAATAGCCAAAATGGTGCAAGAACCCAAAATACTCAAAGAGCCAAAATCAAAGATATATATATGTGATCACAATATTGTCATAACTAATATCTTATCAAAATTATATCATAGAACATAATTAGGTTTAACCTATAACATAATTCCCATAATAATCAATGTACATGGATGGATATGATACGAATAATGAGAGAATGACATGGGTAATTAGGATTAAATCTAAAATAAACAATATAAGATGAAATTGAAGTAAATACACCATTAAATCTATATTTAAATCCAACATAAGTTCACCCATGCATAAATAAGCTTTTTAAAGGGACATGCATACTTTTAATTTCATAAACCCAAAGTAAATCTCATACAATGGTTAAAATCAAATTAAAATTATCAAATATTCACTACTCGTGCATCAATAGAATTATAGGAATCATAATATTCAAAACCCCAAATTAAACTAAGCAAAATCCATGTAGGTTTTCTTAAAAATAATTTTGGGTCTCCTTGATTGGAAGGAATCAAGGATCAACCCACATACCTAAGACTTTGAGTATCTTGAAATTGAGTTGTGAAAGGCTTGAAGTTTGGAAATGGGTCTTGGAATCCAAAGCTTACTCTTAAGTTTCCTTGAGTTGGTATTGGGGTTCTGTTGAGATGAGAGTAATGACTTTGATCCTTTGGAATAGGGTTTAGGTCTTTTGGGAAGGTTATGATAGCAATAGAAGTCCCCCTTCCAGGGTC
>DF366670.1:1610-20236 GCA_000787875.1 Solanum virginianum
CCATTCTCAATTTTCCAAAATTACCAGACTTGAAAGAAGTAAAGAGTTCCTTCCTCGGAGTCACATGTAAAGTAGCAGCACTATCAATAACCCAACTGTGATCATCTGATATTGTATTTACCAAGTCTATTTCACTGACATGGACCAAATCACCAGTAGAGTCAGCGGCAGATACACGGTCTCCATCTTCATCTTTCTTCTTATTCTTGCCTTTGCCCTTTTCTCTTTTAAACTTATAGCAGTTTTTCTTGATGTGTCCCATATTATGACAATAGTGACACTCAACATTCTTGTATCTGGACCTGGACTTGCTTCTGGACTTTCCTCTGCTTCTTTGATCTTTATTAGCATTTCTCCCTCTGTGTTCCGTGAACAACACCTCTGACTGAGATGAAGAACCTTGTACCTTCCTTCTCATCCTCTCATTTAGCATAGCAGGTTTAACCGTTTCCAATGAAACAACTCCATTAGGGGCTGAATTAATGATTGAGATCCTAAAGGTCTCCCAAGATTCAGGCAATGTATTTAGCAACCACAAAGCAGCAAGTTCATCTTCTAAATTTATACCAACTCCAGCCAACTGATCAAGAATTTCAAGAAAAATATTCAAGTGATCTAGCAAGAGAGTCCCTTCTTTATAAGACAAGTGCATCAAAGATTTCAACAAGTACAACTTGTTATTAACAGATTTGGATGCGTACATAGAATTAAGTTTTTCCCAAAGTGTCCTTGCATGTGATTCATTAGCAATAAGGCCATAAACATTATCACCCACAAATTGCCTAATAAAACCACAAACTTGTCTATGATCACGCCTCCATTCTTCCTCTGATTTCGTTTCAGTTTTTTCAGTAGCAAAAATAGGCAAATCCATATTTTTCACTACCAAGAGGTCTTCCATTTGATCTCTGCCTACAGAGCTTCGATTCAAAAACTGACTGGTAGGAGTGAGTGTAGAACCTACCTGCAAAATTTCAGATCATTCGGACACCGTTTGATACCCCAAACGTCACCTGGAAGCACGTCTCGAAGAAGAATGGAAGAACCTACCTGCAAAATTTCAGATCATTCGGACACCGTTTGATACCCCAAACGTCACCTGGAAGATCACTGTGCGCGGAGGTTTCCTGCCTTTTTGCTCTCTGGTTTTTCAGCAGCTTTTTCATATGTGTGTGTGCGCGCTGTCCTTTTGCTCTCTGACTTGGAGATAAAAAACCCTTCAATCCCATCAAAATGGGCTTGCAAATATTGAGCCTTATTTGGCTCTTCACATAGGAAGTGAGCAGCCCAAAACACCCAACACATATACCAGACATTCCATTTACGATGAACGAGAAAGGTACCTCTCACTTGATCTTTCTAACTTGAAGTTGAGGTCAATTATGTTCTTCGATGGAGATTTTTTTAATATGACTAGTATGAAGTTCCCTAATGTGTTCCGACATCTACATGTGTTGTACGTGTATATTGAAGGTGGTATTATACCTGATGCCATAGGGAGCTTGTACCACCTCAAGTTCTTAAGACTGAAAAGTCGTATTCGTGCTCTTCCCTCCTCCATTGGCAATCTCAAGAATTTACAGTCACTTTGTGTCCATGCATTCTCATGCCAACTACCCCCTGAGACAGCTGATCTAATAAACCTAAGACATTTAGTTGCTCCATATTCAAAACCTCTGAAACGTATAAGCAAACTCACTAATCTTCAAGTTCTTCAACGTGTTTGTTGTGATCAGTGGAAACATGCTGACCCTGTTGATTTAGTCAATCTTCGAGAATTAAGCATATATGATATTACCGAATCTTACTCCCTAAACAACATTAGTAGCTTGAGAAACCTTAGCACTCTCAGATTGTTCTGTAAAGATGAGGAGCGTTTCCCATCCCTTGAATTTCTAGTTTCTTGTCAAAAGCTCCAGAAATTGGTGTTGAATGGGAGAATAGAGAAACTGCCTCTGTTTCCAAATTCCATCACAATGATGACTCTTTGGCCCTCAAGACTCATGGAAAATCCAAGGCCTAGTTTGCAAATGTTGCCAAACCTAAGGAATCTCGAATTAAATGGAGCTTATGTAGGCAATTCCTTCGTCTGGAGTATCTTCCAAACCTAGAAAGATGGCATTTAGCCACACGTGCAATGTCTATGATTAAAGGTCTTTATATCAATTGACGTCCAATGCTGAAGGAGATTCCTGAGAGAATGAAAGACGTGAAGCATGTACAAAGTCTTATTTCATCATAGCAAAGGTAAATATCGAAGCTATCACTTGAAGACGTTCACATTGATGAAGTTAGGGTTCACTCACATTCAGTTGTTTTTTCAATGTTCACTCATATTATACTTGTAGTATTTGCATCAACTAGTACTAAACAAATAAGTAATTACAATTGTTAGAATACATTGTTTCTATTGGTTGAGAAAACAATGCAATCACCATTCTATTTAAACAAATTCTACAGAAACCCAATTTTGTAACACCAAATAAATACTAGAAACTAAGGTATTGTATTAGACACAAAAAAATTAGGAACAAATTCTAATTTAAACATGAGAGTTTTAACCACTTTTATTATTATTGAATTTTTGGGATGATTACTAATTTTGTGTAAAGTGAATCAAATATGAAAGTTGTGAGCAATATATGCAATGGTAATAAGAATGACATGAGTGGTCCTTTTGCAAAAAGTTTGGCTTATGTTCTCGAAGTTTTAGAAAATGAGACACCAATTAATGAAGGTTATAATTATTATGTAACATCTCCTTACCCTAGTGATGCTTTAGCTTATGGCCATGGTTCATGTGAAGTCATATATTTTGGAATAACAAAATCTAATAATACAATGATATGAAAAACAACTAGAAAAATCAAAGACCAAGAGCCCCAAATATTTAGGACTAATTGTTGATGAACAACAATGAAAACAAAAACTTTCAAATATTTACAGATCCAAGAAGATTCTCATACTATGTCAAGACCAGAGAAAACACGAGAGAAACTACTATGTCAAGACCAGAGAAAACACAAGAGAAACTACTATGTCTAATATTACACAATATTCTACACTACATATAGCATCTAGAATATCTCTTGCATATATTCTACACCTAATGCTACACAATATTCTCATTAATTATAGATCATACATGATATTCTATGATAATTCTACGAAATTGTTCTTACAGTTTCATAGAATATTCTACACAATATCGTAAGGTGGACCATTGTGCATTTACACTTTTGTCCACATATATTTTTCCACAAGTTGTGCAAAATGGTTCTACAAGGCTGTACCTTTCGTTTAGTGGGAAATTTCAAAAAGATTTAATACATCGTTGTCCTTTTTGATAATAGGAACTTTCCTTTCCTCTTGACTTGTCTTAACCTAATTTTTTTCAAACATTAATTACATAAGTGGACCCTTTGAGCAAATTATTTATGTATGTATATTTTCCAACTTGTATTCCAATGTAAGCCTCCTCTCTTTTTCCAATCAAAAGTAGTATTTCTGAAGATGGCTGATGCTTTGTGTCATTTGCATCAGTTCAAAACTGGGTGATTTCCTCATACAACAATGGGGTGTTATTTCCTTCCCCTTTGTAATTCTGTCAATTCAGTTTACTATGAGTTTTGCAGTGCATGATTTAGATTTATTAGTTAGAATTATAATACGGACATTAAACATCAGATAAAAAAAACAAGTTATCCCATGACTGATCCTGAGATAGAATTGGAGCTTACTAAAGATAAGAAAAAGCATAGGACGATGCTCAGGTGAAAAATGTAAAACATTTTGCAAATAAATCATTAATATACCAAAAATATATATAATCAGAATAAAAATAATGTTTTACTACGAAATTAATAAAAAATGATAAAATAAATTTAAATTTTATTTATTTATCACGAAGACTACAAAAAAATATAATTTTGGGAAAAATTAATATAAAAAATCATTAGAAAGAAATAAATAAAAAAAGAATATGTAATATATTAGACACCATAAATAAATTTTAAAAAAATCTCATAAATAATTGGCTAGTAAAAGATGTAAAACAAATAAAACAAAAAAGCCCTAATAGGACTCGTCGGTAATTGTTCCCTAATAAATGACAAAAAATTTACTAACTTTCAATAAATACTACTCCAAGCCTTTAATTTTATTTGACCCCTGCTGACTTAGCACAGAGATTAAAAAGTAGTAAATTATGAGGTAAATTTACCAAAGTACCCTTTTAATATAATAAATACTATGTCTTGAAAAATATAATGGAAATGACTATAATTAATTATAAGGATAAATTAGAAACTAAGTGTAAAATTATCTCTTGATTACATAAAGTGGACAAGTATTGTTGGACTTACCAAAATAATAAAGGGGTCAAGTAAAGATGGATAGAGTGAGTAATCTGCCATTACTTGTAATATATTTTTAGTACATGTATAAATTGTACTTCCTCTATCTCATATTATATAAACACTTTTCATTTTACACGATTATTAAGAAATTATTAATGCACTAGTAAACGTTACCATTTTATCTTTTATTTATATGAATGTACATTAAATTAAATTAAAATATTAATACACTAATTAATAGTGAGATAAATATTTATAGAAAGATGATCGTATAATATGAAACTAAGATAATAATAAGTAATCTAATATATATGTGCAACAATTTTTCATTTAAATAAACTTGGGCATCTATTGGTTTCTCTATCAGCGCAAATTAAATATTCCATGCTTTTGGTGCTACTGATAGAAAGTTTTCACTAAATATTCATAGGAAAACATATTCATACACATATGTTTCTCTACAAGTTGTGTGACATGGTTGTTAAGGAAGTATTAATTTATTTTGGTCTTTTTGTTTGGTGAGAAATTTCAAAATCTTTAATATATATACTCTCTTTATCTTATATTAACTAAATTTTTGAGCTAATGCACACATATTAAGAAAAATATTTTAAGACAAAATTTGTGCTATACTTTCCACTATTATCCTCTGTGAAATTATAAAATATGTCGTGTAATTTATCTCCTAGAAAATATAAATTTCAATAAATAAAAATTCAAACATAAAAGAACTATTTTGAACATTTTATTTTGAGATGGAGGGAGTATAATACATCTTTGTCCTTTTTAATATTGGGAACCTTCCTTGTCTAATCATAATTCTTTTTCTAGGTGGACCCTTTTGAACACATTATTTATGTATATACATGTTTCTAAGTGTCTATCTCTATCCTCGTGTTCCAACCTGTATTTCAATACACACAATATATAAATTAATCTCTTAACTTTAATTTGAATTATAAATTGAAACTCTAAATTTCAAAATGAATAAATAAGCATTTCAACTTGCTCATCTTTTATCAATTAGTCACAAGTGTCCAATAGCCCAAGTGTGTGACATACAATTGTTATGACATGTATTTTATGTCCAATCTAGTGATGTCACATCATTAATATTATTCTACCTATTTATAGTTAAAAGAAAAAATATCACGTCATTAATATTATTCCACCTATTTATAGTTACAAAAAAGTAAAACACACATTTGTGATTGGTCAAAATATGAACATTATTAAACATCAGATAAAAAAACAAAACAAGTTATCCCGTGATTGATCTTGAGCATACAATTGAAGCTCACTAAAAATTGCTTGAAATTTTATGTTACTCTTATCATACACATTGCCGTTGAAAATATGATTAATCTCGTTGGTATTTGATTCATTTCTCTCAAAATACTAAACCAAAACACTCCAATTATAAGGAATGTGGTTAAAACTCTCATTCTTAAAATTGGATCCAAATGTATCTAGCCTCTCTAATTTTTGTATCTTCTTATCTTCTCTGTTGCAAATTTGAGAAACTAGCAATTTGATGTTTTAGCTAAAAGCGTCTTGCACTATTGTCTTAATTGTAAACCTCTTGTAAATAATTCTATTGGCCTTTCGAGTCTTGTATGGCTTGAGATTAACAACAATGAGAGGGTCGATTGGTCCTAAAATCCATGTCATCACCCGAGCATTGTTGACCTTCCACTAACCTAATTTTGTAGAATCAATCGGTGCAGAATCACTTCCATCTATATAGGCCCATAACTCTTTTTCAGTGACAAATAATTGAAACTAAAATTGCCAAGTGGAAATTTTTTTCGATGAAACAAACATTGAATGATACAAAGTGATATGAAGTTATGTTTTTGAATTGCAAAATCTAAAAACACAATGATATGAAAAACAATTAGAAAAATAAAAAAAAGAGCCCAAATATTTAGGGCTAATTATTGATGAACAACAACAAAAACAAAAACTTTCAAATATTTACAGATCCAAGACTTTATGAATCAAAGAAGAGAAGACTCTCAAACTATGTCAAGAACAGAGAAAGTACGATAGAAACTAAGGAATGATTGTCTCTATTCATTGATTCAACTTTATAGAATACATCAATATTTGTACAGAAGCAAAAATATTTTATCCTTAATGTTAATCCTACAAATTAATGTGCATAATATTCTATAATTAATATTACGCAACATTCTACACTACATGTAGTATCTGGAATATCTCTTGCATTTAAAATACAACTAATGCTACATAATATTCTACATTAAATTTAAATGATACATGATATGTTGGGTATTTGTCCTAAGTTTCTTACCATGATTGGGGTTTTCCTTTTAGGAAAAGGAAAATAGAATTTCTCCATATTTGGCAAACCTTTTTCTAGTAGAAAAAGAAAAATGGAATTTTTTCATATTTGGCAAATTCTTTTTCTAGTAGAAAAAAATTTATGATTCTATAAATAGAAACTCATTCCTTATAGTTTGGTAGCTTTCACAATATAGTCATAAGGGCTTGAGAGAGGTATGTAGAGAGAAATTGTGAGACACAAGTGTGTGTGAACCTCTTTGTATTCTGAATGAATTGGCGAGACTATATTTCTCTCGATATTGTGTACTCTCTTTTATATAGTGGATTGCTCACCCCCTCTTGTGGATGTAGGTCAGTTGACCAAACCATGTTAAATTATTGTATTTCTTTATGATATGTTTCTCATTTATCTGTATACCCATGGTCTTTCAAAAGTTGTGTTGCTAGCTTTCATATGATCTATACACTTGATTTTTGTCGATCCTAACATGATATTGTATGATCATTCTATGAAGTTGTTCTTACATATTCACAAATTATTCTACACGGTACATAAGGTGGACCATTGTGCATTTAGACTTTTCTCCACATATATTTTTTCACATTAAATGTAGATCATACATGATATTCTATAATCATTCTATGAAATTGTTCTTACAGTTTCACAGAATATTCTACACTATCATAATTGTGCATTTAGACTTTTCCCACATATATTTTTCCACAAATTGTGCAATGGTTCCACATAAAAATGTACCTTTCGTTTAGTGGGAAATTCAAAAAGCTCTAATATATCTTTGTCCTTTTTGATAATAGCAATTTCCTTTCCAGCTTGTATTCCAATAAGTGGACCCTTTGAACATGACCCTAGATAGGAAGTGAAGGTCGCGAATTAAAATAGTAGGATAATTGGTTAGTAAGGTTAGATAGTCAGGGGGCCTTTTAGGGTTGAGTAACAGTATTTTCGTTCTAGTACGTAACTGTCAGTATTTGCGTGTTGTTTATGTTTTAAACTGTATTATACTTTCGTATTATTATGTGCTTTTCTTATTTTTGATCATATCTAGTCCGTTCTGCGCATGAGTTTTGAGATGAAGGTTCCCCGGAAACAATCTCTCTACTTAGGTAGTGGTAAGGTTTGCGTACATTCTAACCTCCCCAGACCCCACTTGTGGGATTTCACTGGGTATGTTGGTGTTATTGTTGGACCCTTTGAACAAATTATTTGTGTGTATACTTTTCCAGCTTGTATTGGCCTAATATTTATTATTTTTTAATTTAAGTGACAAAAATAGAATGTAGAGATTTAACTAAAATTTGAGAAAAAATTTAAATATACTATTGAATTTTGAGAAAAAGTTCAAATATACTATTGGACTTTGAGAAAAAATTCATTTATGACATTCATTAAAAATTTGATTTATTTATTCATTATCTTTTGAGAAAAGACTCATCTATGTCATTATTTTCTAACTTCATTTTTGTAAAACCACTTAAACAACTTTAAACACTTTTAAATTAAAATTTTGGATCAAATGTACTCTTTTTGGTCATTCTTCTTCAAGAATGCCAAGAACACATGAATAGTACCAAAAACTTCCAAACTTTTCAAATTCTTCAAATATTCATGAAAACACCCCCAAATTTCAAGAATATCATTCCTCCAAGCTAGATACCAAAACTCAATATTTTTTGAGATCGAATTTAACCTAACTCAACAAGACTCACTTGAAATTTTTCTTCAAAGTATGAGAATTTTAACCTTCTTTAACAATATTTTCTTCTCAACTCTAAATTAAATGAAAATTTTAACATAGACTCAAAAAATACTAATGAATAAAGATCTAAAATAAAAAATAACAAAAAAAACACGAATCAAAATAATTTTTTAAAATTTTGGGACTGATTTCTTTTTTTTTTTGGTTGGAATATTTTTTTTCACCTAAAGTTGTGAAACTTTGAAGAAAAATTTCAAATAAGTCTTGTTGTGTTAGGTTGCATTTGACTTAAGAAAATATTGAGTTTTTGTATCTAACTTGGAGGAACGCTACTCTTGAAATTTCGGGTGATTTCGTGAATATTTGAAGAATTGAAAAATTTGAGAGTTCTTGCCGTTCTTAATTTGTTCTTGGCAATCTTGAAGAAGAATGACAAAAAATTATATTTGGTCCAAAACTCTAATTTAAAAGTATTTAAATTTATTTAAGTAGTTTTACAAAATCAGAGTTAAAAAATAATGATATAGATGAACCTTTTCTCAAACGGTAATTATATAAATGAGTCAAACTTTTAATGAACGATATAAATGAGCCTTTTCTCGAAGTTAGATGACATATTTGAATCTTTTATCTTAAAATATTAATATAATTTTTAAAGAGCAGTTTTAATATAATACATCTTTGTTCATTTGGATGACGGAACTTCCTTGTCTAATCATAATTCTTTTTCGAAGTTTAAGTGGACCCTTTTGAACACATTATTAATGTATATGCATGTTCATGAGTGCCTATCTCTATCCCCTATTTTCCAACTTGTATTTTAATATAATCACAATACATAAATTAGTCTCTTAACTTAAGAGTAATCATAAGTTGAATTTTTAACTTTTAAATGCACAAATAGACACTCAAACATGCTCATTTTTTTTATCAATTAGGCACATCGCCTGTCCAGCAGCCCAAGTGTGTGACATACAACCGTCATGACATGTATTTTATATCCAATCTCACGACATACAACCGCCATGACGTGTATTTTATATCCAATCTCGTGATGTCACATTATTAACATTATTCAACTTATTTATAGTTAAAAAAGTCATGTTATTAACACTATTCCACCTATTTACAATTTTTTTTAAAAAAGTAAAAGAATCATTTGTGATTGATCAAAATAAATTTATTCTCGAACCCTCATTCTCTCAGCCCCCACCCCACCCCATCCACCCCCGCCCTATACAAAAAAAAATTAAAATTAATTTACAAAAAAATCAAATTTTGTAAATTTTATTTTTTTTACTCCACCTCAAGCCACCCAGCCCAGCCCCATCCAATACAAATAAAAAATAAAACTTTGTATTTACACAACCACTAAGTTTGTTATTGTTAATTTTTTAATCCAACCTTGGACCTTATAAGGAAATAACGAAATAACGAAACCATACATAAAATTAAATACCGTAGAGTTTCTGATGCAGGATGAACCACCCTTCAGCAACAAATATGGCTGAACCTAATAACTTTGATTTAAACACTGTATTTATTTTATAAAAATTCATTGAATATACATAAATTATTATTTAGAACCCAATAACAATACATAAACTTCAAATTCAATCCCCACCTCAATCTAAGTTAAAAGAAACTTTAATACATATTTCAAGAATCAAAGGACCCCATTCTCTTAGCTTGCATCACATGGTCATGTTTCCTTTTTTTTAAACTTTAAGTTTGAACACATTATTTATATGTACTGCTTCTGAGTGTTTGTATCTATCTCTCATTTTGTAACTTTTATTCCAATATACACACCCCTCCTTTTTTTTTTCAATCAAAAGTAGTATTATATTCCTGAAGATGGTTGATGCTGTTGTGTCATTTGCAGGGTGATGACGATGAATTTGCTAGTCATCTCAAGGCTTGCGCTTGCATATGTAGGAAGGAGAAGAAATTCTATAATGTTGCCAAGAAGATCCAATCACTCAAGCAACGAATTATGGATATCTCTCGCAAACGAGAGACTTATGGTATTACGAACAATGCAGGAGAAGGGCCAAGTAATCAGGTTACAACATTGAGGAGAACTACCTCATATGTGGATGACCAGGATTACATTTTTGTTGGATTTAAGGATGTTGTACAAACATTGCTATCTCAACTTCTTAAACCAGAGCCTCGCCGGAGCGTCCTCTCCATTTATGGCATGGGCGGATTAGGTAAGACCACACTTGCAAGAAACCTCTATATCAGTGATGATATACGCAGTAGCTTCCCTACACGCGCTTGGATATGTGTTTCTCAAGAGTACAACACAATGGATCTTCTTAGGAATATCATAAAATCCATCCAAGGTCGCACCAAAGAAATTCTAGAGTTGTTGGAAAGGATGACAGAAGGAGATCTAGAAATTCACCTTCGTCATCTTTTAGAGGGACGCAGATACCTTGTGGTGGTTGATGATTTATGGCAGAGAGAAGCATGGGAGAGTTTGAAAAGAGCATTCCCAGATAGCAACAATGGCAGCAGAGTTATTATCACCACGCGCAAAGAGGATGTCGCTGAAAGAGCAGACGGCAGAGGTTTTGTCCATAAACTTCGTTTCCTAAGCCAAGAAGAAAGTTGGGATCTGTTTTGCCGGAAACTACTTGACGTTCGAGCAATGGCCTCCGCAATGGAAAGACTAGCTAAGGAGATAGTGGACAAGTGTGGAGGCTTACCTCTTGCAATTGTTGTATTGAGCGGGCTGCTTTCGCATAAAAGGGGGCTAGACGAATGGCAAAAGGTGAAAGATCACCTTTGGAAAAATATTATTGAAGATAAATATATTGAAATCTCTAACATACTATCATTAAGCTACCATGATTTATCAACTGCGCTCAAGCAGTGTTTTCTCTACTTTGGTATTTTTCGAGAAGATATAGTGGTCAATGTGCGAAACATAATATGGATGTGGATGGCGGCTTGTTGAATGAGCTGATAAGACGAAGCTTGGTTCAAGTGGCCGGAACATTTTGGGAAAAAGTTACTCAATGCAGAGTTCACGATTTACTTCGTGATCTTGCGGTACAAAAGGCGTCGGAGGTAAACTTCTTTCGTATTTATAATACAAGAGAGGTAAACTCCATATCCTCTTCATGTACCAGACATGCCATTCATGGTCATGGAGAAAGGTACCTCTCACTTGATCTTTCTAACTTGAAGTTGAGGTCTGTTATATTCTTTGATCTAGGTGTCAGTAACACGAGTCTTAGAAAGTTGTGTAATATGTTTCGATATGTATATGTGTTGTCCGTGGATACTGCACCTCGTTCTATTATGCCTTTACCTGATGCCATAGGGAGTTTGTACCACCTCAAGTTCTTAAGATTGAAATTGGATCGTGGATTCGACTTTCAACACTTAGTTCTTCCCTCCTCCATTGGCGACCTGAAGAATTTGCAGACACTTTGTGTCGAAACATTTTCCAAAGTCCATCTACCCCCTGAGACAGCTGACCTAGTAAATCTAAGACATTTAGCTGCTCAGTATTCAGAACCTCTGATAGGTATAAGAAAACTCACTAGTCTTCGAGTTCTTAATAGCATCCACTGTGATCAGTGGAAAGACGTTGACCCTGTTGATTTAGTCAATCTTCGAGAATTAAGCATGTTTGGTATTACCGAGTCTTACTCCCTAAACAGCATTAGTAGCTTGAGAAACCTTAGCACACTCTCATTAAAGATAGGTAGTACATCACTTCCAGCCCTTGAATTTCTTAATTCTTGTCAAAAGCTCCAGAAATTATTGTTAACTGGGGGAATACCGAAACTGCCTCTGTTTCCAAATTCCATCACAATGACTTCTCTTTCGGGATCAAGACTGATGGAAGATCCGATGCCTATTTTGGGAAGGTTGCCAAACCTAAGAAATCTCAGATTGATAAGTCGAGCTTATGAAGGAAAAGAAATGATTTGCAGTGATAAGAGCTTCAGTCAACTCGAGTTCCTTCATCTACATGGTCTTCATAACCTAGAAAGATGGCATTTAGGCAAAAGTGCAATGCCTCGGATTAAAGGTCTTAGTATCAATAAATGTCCGAAGCTGAAGGAGATTCCCCAGAGAATGAAAGACGTGAAGCATATAGAGAGTCCTTTTTCATGATACCAAAGGTAAATATACAAACAAATCCCACTCCTACATAAATTAATTAGTTTCTTTTAATAAATAATGTTATTTGGATGAAACAGGAGAATTGAAGAAGCTATCAATCATTGATGAAGTTTGTGCTATCAAGCATCGATTATTTCAACATACATTTGGTTTTTCTATGTTTTTTTCTTTTTGTGTTTGGAATTGTTCCATACAGAACTTTTTTTTTCCAGATTCTATGTAAAAATGATTTTGTTGTGGCGATTTACTTAATGAATGAGGATTAAAAATGTCTAATAAAAAAGATCTATGTTATCTAATAAAAATTAAGGATGGACTAGGAGGTGATAGAGTAATTATTACGAGGGTATTTTGATTAAAATATTATATTTAAATAAATAATCTCTTTTTTTTGTTAATCTTATTTTAACAATTAAAATAGAATAATTTCTTGTATCTTTGTATTGATAAACCTCATGAGTCATGATTATTTTTTATTTAGATAATAATTAAAACTTTCTAATAAAATAGAAAGCATTTTATTTCTTCAGGCTGTTGCTCGATGAACTTCCCACCTCCATTGGCAACCTCAAGAATTTACACACTTTATGTCGAAAAATTCAGAGTCCAACTACCCCCTGAGACAGCTGATCTAATAAACCTAAGACATTTAGTTACTCCATATGTAAAATCTCACTAGTCTTCAACTTCTTCACTATATCGGGTGTGATCAGTGGAAACATGTTGACCCTGTTGATTTAGTCAATCTTCAAGAATTAAGCATGTATGGTATTACCGAATCTTACTCCCTAAACAACATTAGTAGCTTGAGAAACCTTAGCACTCTTCAGATTGTTCTGTAAAAATGAGGAACGATTCCCATCCCTTGAATTTCGAAGTTCTTGTCAAAAGCTCCAGAAATTGGTGTTGGATGGGATAATAGAGAAACTGCCTTTCTTTCCATATTCCATCACAATGATGTGTCTAGAGGACTCAAAACTGATGGAAGATCCAAAGCCTATTTTGGGAAGGTTGCCAAACCTAAGGAATCTCACATTGGTTCTTGGAGCTTATTAAGGAGAAGAAATAGTTTGCAGTGATTACAGCTTTAGTCAACTCGAGTTCCTTTGTCTTGAGTGTCTTCCAAATCTAGAAAGATGGTATTTAGCCACAAGTGCAATCCTATGATTGAAGGTCTTTATATCAATGAGTGTCCAATGCTGAATGATATTCCTGAGAGAATGAAAGACGTGAAGCATGTACAAAGTCTTATTTCATCATAGCAACGGTAAATATAGAAGCTTTCACTTGAAGACATTCACATTGATGAAGTTAGGGCTATCCAAGCTTCACTCGCATCCAGATCATGCTCAGAGTCTTGCTTGCTAGCTAAGCACAATGCATACAATTCGTTCAGAATCCATTCTTCCCAAGACTCGTGTTCCTCCAACCACGCATGTGCTATGACCCCAAGCATACTTTGGAGGTGGTACATTGAGAGTCCTCCATTACAGGACACGGTTGGGCGACACAGGTACTAAATCTAGACAGAAAAGAATTTGAAATCCTTTTGTTAGAGAAGAAGACTTACTCACAGTTGATGGAGTACTTGTACCACATCAGAAAATAGAGCAATTCTTTAGGAAACAGAGCAACTCAAAAGCATAGCAGAAAAACAACACGACTGTTGTAAACAGAACTACATATGCCTTTTCACGTGAGACTGTTTGCTACTTTCTTTTTGAATAAAAAAGCACATCAGAAACAGAGCAACTCAAAAGCACACTAGAAAAACAAACAACCGGACTCACTATCCTCAGAATTTCAGCCGACACATTACACGTACAACTCAATTTTTGGATGCTTATGTAGTCAAGGGGATGATGTAAGCGCCCTTGCTATGGTGAGGGAGATGCGTGTGCATGGTCATCAACCTTGGATAAAATATTACACATTGCTCATGAAGAAGCTTTGCAAAGATGAGCAAGCGGTCAAAGTTCCTAACTTTCTTGCTGACATGGTTCAAGAAGGATTTCTCCCTGATGTAGTTGGTTATTCGGCAGTCATAATGGCCTTGTTAAGATTAAACAGTTGGATGAAGCACTGAATCTTTTCAGAGGGATCTGTGCTCGTGGTTATGCAAAATTATGCAAAATATTAATTGATTAGGCCTGCGATTGTGGTAAATAGATGGAAAAAAGAAATATATATAATCAATTCAATATCTTGAATTCTCGATGCCTTGAGCTAAGCCTCCTCTTTTGGTGTTCAACTTTCACTTGTTGACAATTTAGACATTCCACCATAAATTTAGTTGTATCCTTCTTTATGACAATTAGGACATTCCACCATAAATCTCTATAGCGGATCCAGATTAATAAAATATCGAAAATTATGGGCTACACTTAGAATCATCTCCCACAAGCCATCAACGTTGGAAGCACACAAACGACTTTGGTAACCCATCTCCCCCGTGGGAGAAAATCTCAATCCTCTTCAATGTAAGTCAAAAATAGTAGCAATAACAAGGAAGAAATTCCCTTGTTATTTCTTAATATTTTTCGAGTTGAAGTAGGATAAATACGTTGTAATTAAAAAATTATTATTAGAAAAAAAAGTGTTGAAAAAGAAAGGAAATAGTAATATGTTTATTTGAAAAACAACATTTTGATCCATTAAGTAATAATAAAGACATTTTAAAATCAAACTATTGAATGAAAGGACATTTTTAGACCAAACTGTCAACTGATGACTTTTTGTGCATTTTACCTAGCTTGAGATTATAGTGTTTCACTTGCCGGCATCAACTTGTAGTAAACAAAGTAATTACAATTATTAAAATACATAGTTTCTATTAATTGGTTGAGAAATCAATGCAATCAACATTCTATTTAATCAGCTTCTTCAAAACCCCCAATTGTAACCAAATAAATATTAGAAACTAAGGTATTGTAATAGACACAAAAAAAAATTAGGAACGGATTTTAATTTAAACATGAGAGTTTTAACCACTTTTATTATTAATGGATTTTTGGTGTTTACTAATTTTGTGAAAAGTGAACCAAATATGAAAGTTGTGAGCAATATATGCAATGGTAATAAGTATGACATGAGTGGTCCTTTTGCAAAAAGTTTGGCTTATATTCTTGAAGCTTTACAAAATGAGACACCAATTAGTGAAGGTTATGATTATTAATGTAACATCTCTTTACCCTAATGATGCTTTAGCTTATGGTCATGTTACATGTGAAGTCATATATTTTTGAATAACAAAATCTAAAAATACAATGATACTAAAAACAACTAGAAAAATCAAAGAACTCGGCCCCAAATATTTAGGACTAATTGTTGATGAACAACAATGAAAACAAAAACTTTCAAATATTTACAGATCTAAGAAGACTCTCATACTATGTCAAGACCAGAGAAAACACGAGAGAAACTACTATGTAAAGACCAAAAAAAAAAAAACACAAGAGAAACTAAGAAATGATTGTCTCTATTCATTGATTCAAATTTATAAGAATACAACAATATTTATACAGAAGCAAAAATATTCTATCCTTAATGTTAATCCTACAAATTAATGTGCATAATTTCCTATAACTAATATTACACAATATTCTACACTACATATAGCATCTAGAATATCTCTTGCATATATTCTACAGCTGATGCTACACAATATTCTACATTAATTATAGATCATACATGATATTCTATGATGATCCTACGAAATTGTTCTTACAATTTCATAGAATATTCTACACAATATCATAAGGTGGACCATTGTGCATTTACACTTAGCAACTCAAAAGCACACTAGAAAAACAAACAACCGGACTCACTATCCTCAGAATTTCAGCCGACACATTACACGTACAACTCAATTTTTGGATGCTTTTCCACAAGTGCTGCAAAATGGTTCCACATAAAAATGTACCTTTCGTTTAGTGGGAAATTTCAAAAGGATTTAATGCATGGTTGTCCTTTTTGATAATAGGAACTTTCCTTTCCTCTTGACTTGTCTTAACCTAATTTTTTTTCAACCCTTAATTACGTAAGTGGACCCTTTGAACAAATTATTTATGTATGTATATTTTCCAACTTGTATTCCAATGTACTGCCTCCTCTCTTTTTCCAATCAAAAGTAGTATTTCTGAAGATGGCTGATGCGTTGTGTCATTTGCATCTGTTCAAAAATTGGGTGATTTCCTCGTACAACAACGGGGTGTTATTTCCTTCCCCTTTGTAATTCTGACAATTCAGTTTAGAATGAGTTTTGCAGTTGCAGTGCATAATTCAGATTTATTAGTTAGAATTATAATACGGATATTAAATATCAGATAAAAAAAGACAAGTTATCCCATGACTGATCCTGAGCATAGAATTGGAGCTCACTAAAGATAAGAAAAAGCATAGGACGAATTATCCTCCGCTCAGGTGAAAAATGTAAAACATTTTTCCAAATAAATCATTAATATACCAAATATATATAATCAGAATAAAAACAATGTTTTATAGATATGAAATTAATAAAAATGATAAAATAAATTTAAATTTTTTTTATTTATCATGAAGACTACAAAAAGAGATAATTTTGGGAAAAATTAATGTACAAAATTATTAAAAAGGAATAAATAAAAAAAGAATAGATAATATATTAGACACCATAAATAAATTTTTAAAAAAAACTCATAAATAATTGGCTAGTAAAAGATGTAAAACAAATAAAACAAAAAAGTCCTAATAGGACTCCAAATAATTGTTCCATAATAAATGACAAAAATTTTACTAACCTGCCATAAATACTACTTTGCCGTTCAATTTTACTTGATCCCTGTTGACTTAGCACAAAAATTAAGAAGTAGTAAATGATAGGGTAATTTTACCAAAGTTCCTTTTGAATCTAATAAATATTATGTCTTGAAAAATGTAATGGGAAATGACTATAATTAATTATAAGGATAAATTAGGAACTAAGTGTAAAATTATCTCTTGATTACATAAAGTGGACAAGTATTTTTTGGACATCTCCAAATAGTAAAGGGATCAAGTAAAGATGGATAGAGGGAGTAATCTGTCATTACTTGTAATATATTTTTAGTACATGTATAAATTGTACTTCCTCTATCTCATATTATATGAACACTTTTCGGTTTACACGATTATTAAGAAATCAATAATGCACTAGTAAACTTTACTATTTTATCCTTTATTTATATGAATATACATTAAATTAAATTACAAAAATTATTAATACACTAATTAATAGTGAGATAAATATTTATAAAAAAATGATCATATAATATGAAACTAGACAGTAATAAGTAATCTAATATATATGTGCAACAATTTTTCATTTAAATAAACTTGGGCATCTATTGGTTTCTCTATCAATGCAAATTAAATATTCCATGCTTTTGGTGCTACTGATAGAAAGTTTTCACTAAATATTCATAGGAAAACATATTCATACACATATGATGCAAATTAAATATTCCATGTAGAAAGTTTTCACAGGAAAACATATTCATACATATTTTTCCACAAGTTCTGTAGTAGTTGTTGAAGATGCTTTAAACTTTTTGGTCTTTTCTTAATATATGTTTCTCTACAAGTTGTGTGATATGGTTGTTAAGGATGTATTAATTTATTTTGGTCTTTTCGTTTGGTGAGGAATTTCAAAATCTTTAATATATACTTCCTCTATTCCATATTAACAGAATTTTTGAGTTAATGCACACATATTAAGAAAAACATTTAAAAGTATTCCACCTATTTAAAGTTACAAAAAAGTAAAAAAATATTTGTGATTGATCAAAATATGGACATTATTAAACATCAGATAAAAAATAAAACAAGTTATCACATGATTGATCCTGAGCATAGAATTGAAGCTCACTAAAAACTACTTGAAATTTTATGTTACTTTTATCCCATATTAAAAATAAAATAACAATCTTAAAATAACTAGCGAGATAACTTGTTTTCGTGCCCGAAGAGGGGTTCACTAGTACTCAACAAGAATGATTTTACACCAACTTAGACAAAGGGCACAATCTGAAAATTCAATGAAGGAGTTGCAAGTAGCATGACCATAAGCTAAAGA
>DF366669.1:3910-20877 GCA_000787875.1 Solanum virginianum
CAAGCACCCAAAATGCTCAAAGAGTCATAATCAATAGACATATATGTGATCACATTCTTGTCATAACCAATATCTTATCAAAATCATATCATATAACCAAATTGGACTTAACCCACTTCATAATTTCCATAATAATCTATGGACTTGAATGCATATGCTATGAATAATGAGAGAATGCCATGTATAATTAAGATTCAATTTGAAATCCATAATACAATATGAAATTCAAGTGAAAATATAATTAAATCTGCATTTAAAAATCATAATATAATCACCCATGCATAAGAAAGCCTTAAAGGGGACATTCATACTTATAATATCATAAACCCAAAGTAATTCTTTATATAACAGTTTAAATCACCTTAAAATCATCAAATAAATACTACCCATGTATCAACAAAATTTTAGGAATCATAATATTCAAAATCCTGATTCAATGTAAACAAGAAATTCATAAAATTGCTTGAAAATAGTTTGGGTCTCCTTGATTGGAAGGTAATTAAGGATCAAACCCACATACCTTCACTAAGATGAAGAAACCCCAAAGAAGTTTGAAGAAGATTTGAGTTCCCTAGCTCTAATGTTGAAATTTCCAAGAGTTCTTTAGTGGAAAGCTTTTGAGAAGTTTCAAAATATGAAGAGTGATTTTGAATATTTGAAATAGGTTTTACGTCTTTAGATGAACTTAGAATAACATAGGGATTCTCAAAAGACCAATAGAAATAACTAAATTTACGAAAATGCCATTAATGAATTGAAGGAAAAATTTACGGGACGCCACTTAACTGGAGGGTAAATGGCTCGTATGGCACTCCATGACCCGTGTGGAGTGCCTGCAAAATGATACTAAGAAAGTTTATTAGAAATTTTAATCTTGAACAAACACTTAGATTTTTTCACACGAGCCCACTAAACAAACACCTTTCATGAGCCAAGTGAAGCCACACGGTCCGTATGGTGTGCCTATCACCCAAACCTTAGGAAAATTTCACGAAAAATTTAGGACATGGAGATTTAACACTTAGAAAAATTTTCACTCCAGAGTTTCACGGAAGGCCAAACGACCCATCTCACACCACATGATCTGTGTGGCTGGTCTTGTGGCCTCCCTTAGCACTAATGATGGGGTTTTCAAGCTTAAGCCACCCCACGGCTCCTCCACATGACCCGTGAAGTGTCACAGGGCTTGTGTGGGGTGCTAGTGAGGTGTGCCTTAGCTTGCAACACCACACCAAGGACAACATCCAAGCTTTGAGGCCATGTGTGGTCTTACTTGAGGCAACACAACCTATGTGACCCACACTGGCTACGTGGTCTCTCTTGAGATATACTAGGTCTAAATCTTTGCCCAAAAAGAGATTTCTCCAGGTCCAACTATGTCGTACGAAATTCAGTTCATTACATATTGCCAAATTATGTTTCCTAAAGAGGGAAAATCACTTGATTACCATTTGTAGTACAATAGCTAAGACTCATATTGACTACTTACTTCTCAAAAAGGGCGATAGAAGCCTTTGTAAGAATTACAAGGTTATCCCAAGTAAAAATATTTCCACTCAACATAGGTTTCTAATGAAGGATTTAGAGATTAAGAGAGAAAAGAAGAAAAAGAAGGTTGTTAATGCACTATCGAGGATTATATGGGGAGGTATGACTTCTGCCCTTTCTCATGAGATGAAAGAAAGGCAGAGTAGTTTAAAGGCCTAGAGTAGTGGCGGAGATGTGAACAACAAGTGGGACACTACTGCTAGTTGCATTAGAAAAGTAGCTACCAAGGTAATAGGGGTTTCGAGAGGGACCTTTGTTGGATGTCAAGGAGATTGGTAGTGGAATGATGAAGTCCAAGGCAAAGTGAAAGCTAAGAAGATTGCGTATACAAAATGGTTGGAGCGTAGAAATGAGGATGAAAAGTAAAGGCTTAAGGAGATCTATAAGTCGGGGAAGACAGAAGTGAAGATGGTAGTGACAAGCTAAGACAACAATATTTGAGCACCTATATGTGGAGCTTAGTGATAAAGGTAGGGACAAGGGATAGTATAGGCTTACTAAAGAGAGAGAAAGAAAAAAGTGCGACTTGGACCAACTGAAGTGCATCAAGGATGAGGAAGGTGAGGTGTTTGTGGACGAGTCTTCTATTAAGCAAAGGTGGCAAGCATACTTTCATAAACTCTTAAATGAAAAAGAAGATAGCCTAAGCTACCCCATGGCTCCTCCACATGACCGGTAAAGTGTCACAGGGCCTGTGTGGGGTACTAGTAAGGTGTGTCTTAGCTTGCAACACCACACCAAGGACAACATCTAAGATTTGAGACAAAGTGTGGTCTTAATTGAGGCAACACGACCTATGTGACCCACACTGGCTTCGTGGTCTCTCTTGAGACTCACTAGGTCTAAATTTTTGCCCAAAAAATTGATTTCTCTAAGTCCAACTACATCGTATGGAATTCAGGTCATTACATATTGCCAACTTATGTTGCCCAAAGAGGAAAAATCACTTGATTACCTTTTGTAGTATGATAGCTAAGACTCATATTGACTACTTACTTCTCAAAAAGGGTGATAGAAGCCTTTGTAAGAATTACAAGGTTATCCCAAGTAAAAATATTTCCACTCGACATAGGTTTCTTATGAAGGATTTAGAGATTAAGAGAGATAAGAAGAAAAAGAAGGTTGTTAATGCACTATCAAGGATTATATGGGGAGGTATGACTTCTGCCCTTTCTCAAGAGATGGAAGAAAGGCTGAGTAGTTTAAAGGCCTAGAGTAGTAGCGGAGATGTGAACAACAAGTGGGACACTACTGCTAGTTGCATTAGAAAAGTAGCTACCAAGGTAATAGGGGTTTCAAGAGGGACCTTTGGTGGATGTCAAAGAGATTGGTAGTGGAATGTTGAAGTCCAAGGCAAAGTGAAAGCTAAAAAGATTCCATATACAAAATGGTTGGAGTGTAGAAATGAGGATGAAAAGTAAAGGCTTAAGGAGATCTATAAGTCGGCAAAGACAGAAGTGAAGATGGTAGTGACAAGCTAAGACAACAATGTTTGAGCACCTATATGTGGAGCTTAGTGATAAAGGTAGGGACAAGGGATAGTATAGGCTTACTAAAGAGAGAGAAAGAAAAAAGTGCGACTTGGACCAACTGAAGTGCATCAAGGATGAGGGGGACAAGGGATTGTATAGGCTCGCTAAAGAGAGAGAAAGAAAAGAGCGCGACTTAGACCAAGTGAAGTGCATCAAGGATGAGGAAGGTGAGGTGTTTATGGACGAGTCTTCTATTAAGCAAAGGTGGCAAGCTTACTTTTATAAACTCTTAAATGAAAAAAAAGATAGAGATATTGAGTTGGTTGATATGGCACAATCCAAAAGTTATCAAGATTTTAGTTATTGCAGGCAGTTCATAGTTGAGGAGGTTAGACATGATATTAGTTGAATGAAGAAAGTTGGGCGATCGGACGTAATGAGATACCAATAGATTTTTGGAAGAACATGGTCATGGAAGGCATAAAGTGATTGACTAGACTATTCAAAGCTATCATAAAGGTTACTAAGATGCCCGATGAATGGAGGAGTACAATGGTTCCATTATACAAAAATAAGGGTGATATTCAAAATTATAATAATTACAGGGGTATCAAGTTTTTAAGCCACACTATGAAGGTCTAGAAGAGAGTGGTGAAGGTGAAGGTGAGAAAGGTAGTGTATATTTCAGAGAATCAGTTTGGATTAATACCAGAGCGATCGACTTCTGGGAGAGAGTGGTGGAGGTGAGGGTGATAAAAGTGTCTACTTTAGAGAATCAGTTTGGATTCATGCCAGCGCGGTCGACTATTAAAGCAATTCACCTTGTTCGAAATTAGTGCAGAAATATAGGGAAAGAAAGAAGGACATTCATATGGTGTTCATTGATCTCGAGAAGGCCTATGACAAAGTCCTAAAGGATGTCCTATGGAGGTCTCTAAAAGTGAAAGATGTTCCAATATGTATATTAGGGTGATAAAAGATATGTACGATGGAGCCAAAACTTGAGTTAGAATGGTAGGAGGAGACTCAGAGTATTTTTCTGTTGAGATGGAACTTTATCAAGGATCTATATTAAGCCCTTTTCTATTTGCCTTGGTGATAGATGAGCTAACATGGTCTATTCAAAAGGAGGTTTCATAGTGTATGCTATTTTTAGATGACATAGTACTAATTGATGAGAATCAGGATAATGTTAATTATAGATTGGAGGTTTAGAGATGCTCTTTGGAATCCAAAGGTTCAAACTGAGCAAGACCAAAACAGAATACTTGGAGTGCAGTTTCAGTGTTGCGAGGGATGAAGTAGACACTGATGTGAGGCTTTCCACTTAACCTATTCCCAAAAGAGAAAACTTTAAGTATCTTGAGTCTATCATCTAGAGTAATGGCGATATCAATAATGATGTCACACACTGTATTGCGATAGGATAGATAAAATAGGGGCTTGCCTCTGCAGTTTTGTCTGATAAGAAGATACCACCTAAACTCAGAGATAATTTTTACATGGTGGTGGTTAGACCATCTTTTCTTTGTGGGGTATAGTGTTGGCCAATCAAAAACACACATGTTTAGATGATGTAGGTCACGGAGATAAGGATGTTGAGATGGATGGAGGCATACCAAGAGTGATAAGATTAGGAATGAAACCATTCGGGAGAAGCTCGAGGTGGCCTCTGTGGATGACAAGTTGAGGGAAGCGAGACTGTAATGGTTTAGATACATGCAGAGAAGGAGTACTGATGCTCCTGTTAGAAGATATGACAGGTTGTATTTTAGAGTTACACGGAGGGGTAGAGGTAGACCTAAGAAGTATTACGGGGAGGTGAACAGACAAGATATGGTGAAACTTGATCTCACCGAGGACATGACCATAGATCAGACGGAGTAAGGGTTGCAACTTAGAGTAGCAAGCTAATAAGTTAGTAGGGTTAGATTGATGTCTGGCCATAGGGTATAGTAGGGTAGTAGAATTTGTCACGTCTTTTTATTCGGTTTTGTCATTAGTGATCTTATATATTTTCATTGTCTTGTATTTACAAACTATCATGTGCTTTTGTTATTATTCACTCTTTCTGTTTTCTTTATCTTCCTTTCATTTTTTCCATATCTAGTTTTTTCTGCTAACGAGCTTTTGTTATAAGGATTCCCAAGAAATTGTAATGCCCTTAATCCTTTCCACCTAGTCTGAGTTGATGCACGGATAAAACTGAGAAAATGACTGAGAAAAGCTGCTAAAAGAGAATCTACAAGGGTCATCTACAACCCGAGAGAGATCTATGGCCCATAGAAGAGGCCTTGTAAAACCCCTAGATGACTTGAAATTTTCTAAGTCTGAGGCTTATGTACAAGATAACATACGACCTGTAAAGTATTTCATGACTCGTAGATTGGTTTCGTGGGTTTGTGATCCAAGAATCAACTTTTCAGTATCTTAAGTAACAAGTTATCAGATGACTCGTAAAATCTTTTATGACCCGTATATGTGGTTTCATGTCAAATTCTAGTGACTCAGATTTCTGGACCCCTCATTTATGAGAGATCATTTACGGCTCATAGAATAGTCTATGACCTGTAGACGGGGTCTTGTAGACCTAGTCGACAGTTTTTAAGAGGGGTATTTATGTCTATTACTACCAATTTTAATCAAATCCTTATCCATTTCAGACTTAAATAAAGTCTTAAAACAGAACCCTAAGTGTATTTTCACCATCCTTCACGCTTAAGGATTTCTTGAGAGCATCAGAAGAGGGAGCAGAGTGAGGGTTTCAGGTTCAAATGTGAAGTTCGATTGGACTTTGATTGTTACAAACTTATGCATGGATTAAGTTGAGGTTTGAGTCTGATCTTGATTGTAGGTATTGAATAACGTGAGCATGGCCGAGCATGAGAAGCATATTGTATTTAATCATCTACATAAGTATGTATCTTACTTGTATTCTATGATAAGTTTTATTGAACAAGTCTGAATGACCTTTTGAGTCTATGTTTAGTTTGATCGTCTTCATTGATTAACTGAGTTGATGAGAAATCGAGATAAGTTGAGATAAGATAACCTTATGAGGTAAAAGTTTGAGTTGATTGACTGAGCATTGAGGATTGTGTTGATTGATAAGTAGTGCATATTTTAGTCTTAGAGGGAGTATCAAGCAACGAACTAGGAGCGGGTAAATAACTACTCTACCTTATAGAACCATATTTGAAATGCCCCAAAAATATGCTTTGGAAATATCCATGTTAGTAATTTCCATATATCTCAAAATCTGTGCATGATACCAAAAATCTGACTTCATATTCTTGGTCAGGGGAAAAAATTGTGTGGGAGATGGGTATAACCCAGATTTTAGATGATGCATAGTGAAAAATGATTTTCAGTAATTTTTTGGAAGAAGTGGCGATCTGCACCCTGGCCGCAACGTGGCAGGGGCATGGAGTAGTATAATACTTGCCTTTGCATTGGGTCCACGTCGCAGACCAGTATAATTTTTCTCCTATTTTTCTATTTCGACCTAAGGACATTGCAGTCATAGCCCCATGCCCACTTAAGCATGAAATCACCCATACTTAGCCATTTTTCAACTCTATATCACTCAAAACCTTCCCAAAGACCCCTCCAAGACTTAACCAAATATTTTATCCAAAATTAAAGTATCCCGAGCTTAATTCCAAATCTTAAGAACTCTATTCAATCTTCAAGTCTTATTCAAGTATACATTAAGAAAACCAAAGTTTAAGGTATGTGGGTTTCACCTATTTGGTCCTTCCACCCATGGAGCCCAATCTTTTTTTTTTAATGAAAATTGCATATTTTCAAATTGTATTACTTATGAGTATCTATTATAATAAAGTATGAGCATGAAATATGTTGAGGTTTTATAAAATATTGTTGATTATGCATGAGTATCTATTTTAAGTTTATACTATGAATTAATCTTATCTATTGAGACTATACATGATTCAAGCTATGAAATCTATGAGCTATAGTGAAGTTTTGATATGATTTGTATGTTACTTATGATAAGATTTTATCATGGTATTGGTGGGCTGATTTACATGACTTTAAGATGCATTGATTTTACTATTTCATGATCCATACCCTTGCATTTTGCGCGATTTGAACATGTGTCCATATATGCCCACCATGAGTTTGATAAAATGTCTTGACAAGAATTCTCAAATTTCCTATGACCTATTGCATGATTTTTATAAGTCTCGATTGTTGATGAGTTATTGAGTTCTTATGCTAAGGTTTATGCTCTTGTGAATTGTAAAACCTACTAGAAGGGGTTATGAACTATGTTATATGTCTTATCCTCTAGTACAAGGACAATTTCTATATGAATGGGCTATAAAATATGTTGTATACCTTAACCCTCATGTACAATTCGATGTTATGTAATATCTTATACTCATATGAAGGAGTTATGAACTACGTAGTATGCCTCACCCTCATATGCGATTCAATATTATGTATTACCTCATGCTTACATGTAGGGGTTATGACCTATGCTATTTTTATACCCTTATGTACTATTTATTATCTTATGCTTAGATGTAAGGGTTATGACCTATGCTACCCCTCTACCCCCCTGTACTACCCATTACCTACTAGAAGGGGTTATGACCTATGCTATATCTCACACCCTCTAGTACAGGGTAATTGGATTATCTATTCATATTACTTTATAGTGTTAACCAAGATATGCAAGTACAGGGTAGTTGGATGATCTATTTATATTACTTTATAGTTTTAAAAAAGATATGCAAGTACGATTATTCTTAAGCATATTTTATCCTATACGTTGATTGCACATGGCATATTGAGTTTATGTTCATTGAATATGATTAAGCATCTCGTTATTATGGCTTATGATTCTTGTTGCATTGCATCGAACATACTTTGAACAATCAAATGTACTAATGCATAATTTATGCCTACATGATATTATCATGTAGAGACCAGAGCTCTTATGAACCATCCTCCACGTGGCTAGTTGGTTCTTATGAAGAAGTTAGTTAGTGAGTCCTCAATTTCGAGGGTGATATCTATTCTCATTCATGCTTTATAGATTCTTGTTCTTATGTTAGATACTTATTACTATGAGGGTGAATCCAGAAAGTGTCTTGGCCCCTACTCCATTCTATGTTCAGAGGTGTTGTTGGAATATTATGATATATCTATGCTATGAGCTTGACCTTTTATGTTTTAATAGTTATCAAGGACTTCCCTTGGTCCCGCTTCCCTTTTTATATTATCTCTTGTTATTGTTTATTTTGCTTCAGCGACCAAGGATGTGTGAATGATATGCTAAGAGGCTTGTTTGGGGTCCCATCGAGTTCCCCATTCATCGTATCATATCTAGGCCCTAGTCTTGGGTCGTGACAACGTTGCTAGTATAGGAGAGTCATACAACATGTTCTGGCAACTCATGTCCCAAAAGTTGGACATTTACTATGGATCCTTGAGAGAGTTGATCATCGTTTACCATGGCAAGTTTAGGACGGGCATGGCAACGACGTCACTTTCATTATGCACCACCAAACTAAAGATGGTGGATTGGATGTCGGTTAAGACAAACTCCTAAGTAAATACTAATTGAGCATGATGTTTTAAACTGAGTCTATTTCCACTGACTCTAATTTAAAAGCATAATTTACTTTAAACTTGCATATAATGAGTTCTATGAGTTGATGAGAGAGTTGAGCTTTATTTTCTTGAGTTATTTTACATAATAGTATATTGTATATACTGATATCTATTTGGACTTGCATCATTTCATGATGCAGATACAGGTGATAGAGGAATTCAGCTTGTGCATCGTTGAGGTCCAGATCAGTGCATTCTCAGAGTTGGTGAGCCTTTCTTGCATTCCGGAGGAGCCCATTTTTCTTTCCTTATTTTTATTAAGTATTTTATTTCTTTGATTTGGGGTGTCCATGCCCTATCATGATACCATCTAGATTATTGAGTAGAGACTTCATAGGATTGAGTAGAGAGTTGGTTGAATATTGATTGTTTCCAAATTTATTTGTTGGAAATTATGTTTTAGTAGAGTTATATTTATTCATATGATGCCCCTTTCATTTGAGTATTTTCTTCCACTATCAAGTCGATATGACGATGAGGCCAAGTGATTCTCTTGGGGAATAAGCAATAGTTCTTCAAGTGCCAGCGACGCCAAGGGTGCCCACTCGAGGGGTGACAAACTTGCTATCAGAGTATAGAGTTCAAAGGTCCTAGGGAGTCTATGAAGCCTCATCTAGTAGAGTCTTGTTTGTGGGTGTATTATGCAGTACACTTTATGAGCCGGAGGCTATAGAACATAAGGAATTATTACACTTTCTTGCATCCTGAGTTCATGCGATAGAGTTAAAACTATTTGTCGATATGGATTATCATATCCTAATCCAGAGTAAGCACAACTATGCAATTCATTATAAGAATATATCTCACTAATAACATCTTCTTCCCCTTGATATTTCCAAATAAAATAGTTCTCAACAAATCTGTTAGGACCCGTATATTGGCGTTTTGGTACCATGGCCAACTTGGAGTCTAAGTGTGTCATTTTTCCGGAAGTGTGTCACTTTAGAGTGCTTTTGAAGAATTTGAAAATTTAGTTAGAATCTTTGTATAAGTATGCGATTATGAGCTTATGGACATTTTTCATGTACAAGAGTACACCTACAAGACCAAGTTATTAAATCTCTCATTAAATAATTTACAAGTGGAGATGATGCAATTCTAGAATCTAAGTGTGTAAATTGGTAATTGGTTCATATGTTGTTGACCAAGAGTTTATTTCTTTTAGTAGCCTTACCTTTTTATTATTAACTCATTGCATGAGTATAAGTTGCAAGAGGACTAAGTGATATCTATATATATATCCATATATGTAAAAGAGGAAAACATTTATGTCTTGGATGGTGTTATAATGATAGAATAACTAAGAAAAACTTCATGGCTTGGTTGAATATGAAGAGTGTGAAGTGAATTCCAACTTGGGTATATTTATGTTTGTATAAGCTCAATTGTTTCAATTCTTTGTTCCTTCGTTTTTTCGGTGTGAAATATGTTTCTTGTGGGGTTATTAGAGAACTTATGAGTATGCTACATTTAGTCTAGTGGTCGAATTGGGGACCTTAAAATATGCTACATTTAGTCTAGTGGTCGAATTGGGGACCTTAATTGGTGAAATTGTAGCATTTTGATATTGTGGGTTCCCGTCAAGCGTTGGAGTGTTGTGTTGTGATTCTTGGAGTGTTTTGAGGTAGTGTCGAGCGTTGGATGTTGTGTTGTGATTCTTGGAGTGTTTTGAGGTAGTTTGATATGTTGATTATGTATGTTATTTTCAGGCTGTCCAGATTTTTCAAAATTTTTGTCATCGGGGGTTCTTGTTGGGTGCTTGAATGTTGGAATGTGATCTTTGGAACATCTAGAAGTATTTGAATGTGGTTGAATTACAATCCTAAAGCTGCTGCCCCTTATGACAGTTGCGAATATAAAAAGGGTGTTTAGTGTTGCGCTTCGGCGTTTTAAGTTTCCATTGGGTGTTTAAAAGATACTATTGGATTCTTGAGTCTTGTAGAAGTATTTGAACATGTTGAGGGTGTAAATTGCATAGTGGCTGGCCCTGTTTTCAGTTTGGTAAATTTCCATGTTGGTTGAAGGATTTAGAAAAGTTTTGTGACTTGTATTGGTTTATTGTGATCCCATGTTGTTGTTGTTGTTCTTATTGGTTGTTTGGGGGTCAAATTGGAACCCCCAGGATGGTCCTTTTTAAGGGGAGGTGCTGGCGAAATTTTTGTAAAATTTGGAGAAAGTCTAGTGTGATGGTCCTTTTTAAGGGGAGGTGCTAGCGAAATTTTTTGTAAAATTTGGAGAAAGTCTAGTGTTATAATTAATGGGTATATTATGCTATTTGTAGAATTGGTGCAACCGGAGGGTTAACTTGGATTTGTTTTGAGTTGGAACTAACATTTGCAAGGAAAAGAGGTATGTAAAGTCTTATTTCTCTTGGCATGACTAAATTGTAGTTTGTATATGTATTTGCTTTGGAAATGTCCTTCTTGACTCTAACTTGAGTCCAATATTTCATTTTTTGCTATCCCAAAACTATGAGATGAACTCTTCAATTTGATTCTTGGGTGCCCAACAATTGCTACCAATAAATATTGTGATTTCACTCAAGAAAGGACTATTGGTAATTATATTAATTTGGGCTATTCCTTCATTCTTGTAAACCCCCCCAACTTTGAGAAGAATAAAAGCAAGGCTTCATTGCTTTTCCAAGATGGTTGACAAAGTGATACCATATTTCTTCCAATATTTTGAAGAAAAGAAATTTATATGATCATAGTGAACCATGTGCCTATGCCTTGGATACCCTATATTGATGGTCTCTCCTTACAGATGTACTATGTCCTATGTAAGCATGATTTACTCTAAACGTCATCCATGCATGCCATATTGCTATATACTTATTCATTGCCTAAGTTTATGTATTTCGATT
Organism: Solanum virginianum; assembly: GCA_000787875.1. Classification (NCBI taxonomy): domain Eukaryota; kingdom Viridiplantae; phylum Streptophyta; class Magnoliopsida; order Solanales; family Solanaceae; genus Solanum; species Solanum virginianum. The sequence goes on from DF366669.1 coordinate 15,440, forward strand.
ATGTTACTTATCTCTTGTTGCATTGCATCCTACATACTAATTACATTCCAATGTACTAACGCATAATCTATGCCTATATGATGTCACCATGTAGAAACCGGAGCCCCGCTTGATCATCCTTCTCCACGTGGCTAGTATAATTTCTCTCGAGCAAATTTGGTGAGTCCTCCATTCCGAGGACAATTTCTTGGCTTCTATGATATGTATTAAGACTCTTTCCTTTGATGTATGCTTATGACTAATAGGGGTAAGCCCGCTTGCTTGTCTTGGTCTCCCCGCTCCAACCTATGTAGTAGAGGTGTTATTGGAACCTTATGATGTATTATTGCTATACTCTGCTGAGCTTGCTATGTTTTTATTATATAAATAATGCCCCTTAGTCCCATATTCCCTTTTTACTACTCTTGTTGTTGATTTTAATGCTTCTACAACCAAGGATGTGTAATGATATGTAAAGAGGCTTGTTTGGGGCCCCTTTAGGTTCCCCATTTGCGGTGTCACGTCTAGGCCCTAGGCTTGCATCATGACAAACTTGGTATCAGAGCACTAGGTTGTCAATGGTCCTCGGCATCCAACACACCGCGTCGATTAAATTCTTATTCATGGTTGTGTTGTGCACCACAACCATGAGTAAGAGTCTATAAGATGTTTTAGGAAATGTTTCCCTTCTTCATATTCTAAGTCATACTATAGAGTTGAGATAATGTTTCTCTCCCTCCCCCCAATGTTTGTTCTTTGCTATGCTAGATCATGACTACCACAAGAGGAAGAAGAGCCCGCACACCCGAAGAACAACCGGCTCATGGTGAGCTCCAGGATGCTCTTACTTTGCTAGCTCAAGTTGTGGCTAACTAATCCAACCAAGTAGAACAATGTAACGACCCCAAAAAGTGCCCGAAAATCTTCCTCGGAAGTGCCCAAAATCATAATTTCAGTATATCTCAAAATTCATGTGTGATATCAAAAATCTGACTTTCTATTCTTGATCAGGGGTGCAAATGAAGTGGAAAATGGTTCTAACCCCAATTTAAGAGCAAACGATTAACAATTTCATTTTTCAAAATTTTTGATTTCAAGAATCGAACCATAACGGTACTGCGACACACAGCCATTGTGGACCTATGTAAAACTTGTCTTTGTGATAGCTCTGCATCAAGGGATTAGATATGGACCTGTGTATTTTGCTGCTAGTGATTTTTATCTCGGTCCAAGGCTTTTAGGTCTTGGGCCTAAGTGTTTCCAAACATAAAAATATCTATACTTAGCCATTTTTCACCCTCATATCATTCTAAACATCTCCCAATACTCATTCAAACACTTAACTAATATTTCATCTCCTAAAATTCAAGTCTCAAAACTTCATCTGGATACATGCTTTTCCTCCCAAGCTTCAAGTCTCCATCTCAAATTTTCATCAAGTTCACCTCCAAAGCTAAGGTATGTGGGTTTCTTTCCCAAGATTCCGTTTGCTCAAAATTTGTATGATTCAAAGTTGATTTATAAATGGGTCTTTCCTATTATGAATTTCACTGCACACTATGTTGGGGTTTATGAAATTGTGACTGTTTTACTATATTTTGGGCAATGAATCTAACATCTATTGTGGGATTTGATGTATATTACTTGAAGGTATTACCAAGTATCTATTGATGATTTTGCATTAAATTTTCTAGCATGATAATACTCTTGAATTGCATGGTTTTACACTGGCACTACATAGCCTCTAAGTGTTTGATAAAATGTCTGGTTATAGTTTCTTAAGGAATTAAAGCTCCAATGAATGCCTCATGAGTTGAAGGACTATATGATGATGAAATGATGATGAAAAGGAATGTATGTATTTGATGATGAAAGGAGTGTATATGTATGATATTATCTCTATAGTGTTAGGGATGACCAAGCCTAGCTCAGGGGTTTGTAGGCCCAGGTAACCTTGTTGAGGGGTTGGTACCTCGATCACCTAGCTCGGGGGGTGGTAGGCCCTGGTAATATCATTGGGGGTTGATACCCATAAACCTTGTTGGGTGTTTGTACCCATCAATCTTGTTGGGGGGTTTGTATTCCATCAACCTTGTTGGGGTGTTTGTACTCCATCAACCTTGTTGGGGTGTTTGTACTCCATCAACCTTGTTGGGGGGTTTGTACTCTATCAACCTCATGAAGGGGCTTGTACCTTATGCGCCTCTCCAAGGGGGTGGTAGGCCTTAGATTGCACTAAGAATAGTCACTCCTTACACTTACTTTATGATCCATATAAGCATTGTTTACTATAAGCATCTTCTATGCATGCCATATTGCTATATGTACTCATTGCCTATGCTTATGCATTTCGATTATGATACTATCACTTGTTGCATTGAATCTTACATAGTACATTCAAATATACTTACGCATACTCTATGTCTACATGATGTCACCATGTAGGAATGGGTACACCGCTTGATCATCCTCCTCCTCTACGTGGCTAGTACAATTGTCTCTCAAGCTTGTTGGTGAGTCCTCCATTCTCGGGAAGTGCTTATGATCTCTGGCTAAGTACTAAGACTATCTTTACTTATGTATTGACTGTGATGGTGTACCCGGTTATCTGTCATGGCCCCACTTTTATCTATGTAGTTGAGGTATTGTTAGATATGCTATGAGCCTTGACTCTCTTTTTTCTTGATGTTATGGTATGGAAGTTTACCCTTAGTCCCAATTCCCTTGTCTATGCTTATCTCTCATTATCATTTTAATTGTTTCCATGACCAAGGATGTGTAATGATATGCTATGAGGCTAGTTTGGGGTTCCTTTGGGTTCCCCATTCGCTGATCACGTCTAGGCCCTAGGCTTGGGTCGTGACACCCAAGCCCCTCATGCTCCTTCCCCGAGATCTAGGGTGAGAGACTTTATGAGGATAAATCCACCGGAGTTCTATGGGTCTAAGGTGGATGAGGACCCTCAAGAATTTATTGATAAGATATACAAGGTTTCGGCTATCATGGGTAAATGAAGTGGAAAATGGTTCTAACCCCAATTTAAGAGCAAACGATTAACAATTTCATTTTTCAAAATTTTTGATTTCAAGAATCGAACTTGAGTTCGGAAGAGAAGGCGAAGTTGACGGCTTACCTACTCAAGGGGGTGGCCCAAATATGGTACACTCAATGGAAGAAGGAGAAGGGGAACAATAATATGGTTCTATGGGAGAAATTTAAGGTGGCTTTTCTTAATCTATTTTTCCCTCTTAAGCATGGGGAATCCAAGATGGTGGAGTTCATGAATTTGAAGCAAGGGTCAATGAGTGTGAGGGAATATTCCCTCAAGTTAAACCAACTTTCTAAATATGCTCCATACTTAGTTGCCGACCAAATGTCTAGAATGAAAAAATTCATGATAGGTGTATTCGACTTGGTGAGTGAGGAATGCCGGTCTGCTATATTGATTAGTGACATGGATTTGTCCCACATGATTACCTATGATGAACAAATGGAGGAGAAAAAGTTGAGAAAGAAGAGAGTTAATGAGGCCAAGATGGCCCATTTTGAGGGAAAGTTCCAAAGTCGTAAGGATGGTCGGTTTCATCATGACCAAGGGTCTTCTCATGCTCCTAATAGGAGATTTGTCAATAACATCCCAAGGGCCCAAGGTGATGGTGGTGTTAGTCCTATCGATGTGTGTCCAAGATATGGCAGGGGTCATAGTGGCCTAGGCTTGAGGGATACTACTGCTTGTTATGGTTGTGGGGAAGTGGGTCACAAAAAGCTTGATTGTCCTTGTAATTGAAACAAGGTAATATGCATCCACAAGGCCGAGGTGCTAATGCAGTTCCTTTTGGTAGAGGTGGCTAACAAGGTGGTGCCCCAAGGCACAATCGGTTTTATGCTCTTAATAGGAGGCAAGGGGTTGATGAGGTTCCCGATGCCATCACCGGTATGTTCAAAAGTCTTTGATTTTGATGTGTATGCATTGATAGAATCGGGTACCACTCTTTCTTTCGCTACTCCTCTTATAGCCAAAAAGTTTCATGTTGAGTCCTAATTGTTGTATGAGTCTTATAAGGTGTCTACTCCTATTGGTGAATCTATTGTTGCTAAAAGGGTCTATAGAAATTGTCCTGTTTGTATCTTGCATAAAATATTGTCTTGTGATCTTGTTGAGTTGGATATGGTTGATTTTGATGTTATTCTTTTGATCTTGTTGAGTTGCATCCATATTATGCCTTTAGTGATTGTAGAACCCACAGGGTTAAATTTTGATTCCCAAATGAACCTGTCCTTGAGTGGAAAGGTCATGATGTAGTGGTCAAGCATAGGTTTATCCCTTGCATTAAAGCTCGTAAGTAGATCTTTAAGGGGTGTCTTTAACATATTGTGATAGTTAGGGATGTAAAGTCCAAAACCCTTCCTATAGAGTCGATTCCAGTTGTAAACAAATTCCTTGATGTCTTTCCTAGTGACCTTCCTGGTGTTCCTCTCAAAAAGGAGATAGATTTTGGTATAGATCTTCTTCCCGATACTCAACCCACTTTTATTCCCCCTTACCGTATGGCCCCGGTGGAGTTAAAAAAGTTGAAGGAGCAATTGAGGGATTTGATGGAGAAGGGTTTTATTAGGCCTACCCAATCACCTTGTGGTGCATTGATGTTGTTTGTGAAAAAGAAGGATGGGTCCATTAGAATGTGTATTGACAACTGGCAACATAATAGGGTCACCATAAAGTATAAGTATCCTCTACCAAGGATTGGAGATTTGTTTGACCAACTTCACTGGGCTAGTCACTTCTCTAAGATTGATCTTTGGTCCGAGTATCATTAAGTGAAGGTGAGAGAGTGTGATATTCCCAAGACAGCCTTTTGGACTTAGTATGAGCATTATGAATTTGTGGCTATGTCTTTTGGGTTGATCAATGCACCGGCTATCTTCATGGATCTTATGAATAGGGTCTTTAAACCCTACCTTGATTCATTTGTTGTGGTTTTCATCGATGATATTTTTATCTATTCTCATAGTGAGGAGGAGCATGTAGGTCATTTGAGGGTAGTCCTACAAAGATTGAAAGAGGAGAAGTTGTATGCCAAGTATGAAAAATGTGAATTTTTGTTGAAGGAGGTTTCCTTCTAGGTCATGTGGTATCGGAGGATGGTATTAAGGTGGATCCTAAAAAGATGGATTTGATTAGAAATTGGCCTAGAACATTGACCCCATCGGATATTAGAAGCTTCTTGGGCTTAGCGGGTTACTACTGGAGGTTTGTGAATGAGTTCTCTTCCATTGCTTCCCATATGACTAAGTAGAGTCAAAAGAAGGCTAAGTTTGTGTGGACCAATGAGTGTGAAAGGAGTTTCTAAACCTTGAAGGATAAGCTTGTCTGTTCTCCTATCTTGTCTTTGTCGGAAGAGTTAGATGGGTTTGTTTTGTATTGTGATGCCTTCCGAGTTAAAGGTGGATGAGGACCC
>DF366668.1:1860-22020 GCA_000787875.1 Solanum virginianum
GACAAAATTTTCATAGATGAATAGTAACCTAGGTGGGAGTCTGGTTTGATTATATGGTTCGGGCGCCCCAAACGGGTGCCAGTCACGGTTTGGGTCGTGACAGATGTCACATAAAATGAGACAGAAGGATTATACTCTTACTCTTAAGGAGTTTTTATAATCGATAACCACCACCTATGAGAAAGTGAGGATACTATAAACTGTTGACATTATCACAACCATCCAATACCTTGCCAGGGTAATAAACATAAACTCAACTCATGGTTTAATATAAAACCTCTACAGGGACTTCAAAGGTATCTTGATTCATTATAACCTGCTCAAATTTAACTTAACTCGCCCAATTGTCACTCCTATTTGTAACAGCCATAAGAGTAAAGAGAACTAGTACTTTCTTTGTTTCTTTTTTATTTATCATAATTTTCTTTTTAAAAATTAAATATTAATTAATATTTTGAGATATATTTTTATCATATTAATATCAAATACTTTAGAATATTATTTTCACTTATACATCAACCACAAAACTGAAAAATATCATTTTCCATTAAAAAAAAAATTCCTTCGTTCCGAACATACCTTTAATAGTGATACATTTATGAAAAAAATTACCTAATTACACAAATACTACTACCATATTTACTAATTGTCTCACTTATCAGTAAGTTCATACCAAATCTCAAGTTAAATACATCTAGATATATGTATATTTTTCTATCAAATACACTCTAAAATATAAATATATCGGGAAAGAAGCGAGCAAAAGGATAGAGAGGCGAGTGAGAGAGTCAGTGTATTCTACATATATGTGAATTACACCAGATATATGTATCTGACGTATTAAATACATTCTAATATACAAAAACGTTAAAAAAAATGAGAGAGAGAAAAGACTCAAATACATACAAATTCACTTGAATACGATATATTTGAAATAAATTATACTTGACTTTTAACTACATATATCTGGACATGCTAGATAATTCAATACGTATGATAATTTTAAAAACTTAAAAGAAAATATATAATTAAGTTCTAAACTAATAAAATTTCTGTCGTTGGTATTATTTTAATAACAGTACTAGGAAAAAGCCAAGTTTACAGCTTTAAACAAAGTGCAGACTGAAAAAAGTGTTAATTGGGCTTCGACCCACAATGAAAGGATGTAGGACCAAATCAAATATGGCTCCCTAATCCGCCACGTCTCCCTCTTTTGTTATTTAATTCATTCACAACTCCTATCTTATCACAAACAATTACTCCTAATATTTAAATTATCTTTTTTTAGTATTACATAAATAATATATTTTATATCAAATATTATATTATTTTAAGTTTAATATAATATATTTTATTAATAAATTATAAGAAATCTCTTCCCTTTCTTTCTCTTCTTCTCTTTCTCTTTCTTCTCTTCTCTTTTCTTTTCTTTTCTTGGCTACGTGTTTTTTTTTTCTTCTTTTTTTCTCGTTTTCTGTTGTTTCTCCTTCCCCATTCAATTTATCATCTTTAATATTATATATTATTATACATTTTATTATGATTATTTCAATAAATATAATACATTTTTTAATAATATAAAATTAATTAAATTATACTGAATTATCTAAAATTCATGCATAATACTTATAATATGTATTATTTAATGAATTTAAAACGTATTATAGTTATTTTTATTATTTTCTCTTATTAATGATGTTAAAATAATTATTATATTAAAAATATATTAATTATATTCTCCACATGCATTAATTATTTTTTTATTATTTTTTCTTATTAATGATATTAAAATTACTTTTATTCCTCAAGTGCATTAGAAAATGTCTATAATATATATGAAGTATCAAATTTAAAATGTATTACAATTGTAGTTTTTATTTATTTATTTTTATTAATGGTGTTAAAAAATATTATATCTGAAATTTAAATATTTAAACACTATTTAAATTAGTTTATAGGTTAATCTATTAAAATTTTATCAGTGCATTATATATGTATTTACAGAAAACAAATCTTCTAGTTTAAAGAAAAGTAAAAACCTTATTTGCGTAATATTCAATCCAAAATTAAATTTTAGATTAAAATAATTTTTAATACTTTTAAAAGAAAGAGAGAGAGAAAGAGAAAGAGTAATAAAGAAAAATGGAAGAGAAAAGTTTTCTTTCTCCTTCTCCTTCTCTTTGCTATTTTTGGTAACAAAAGTATAATTATATTTGGTAAGAATTAAAATTATGCTAAAACTCATAATTTAGGTTAAATTGTCACGCCTCGAGCCTGCACCCTGGACGTGGTCGGCACTCGAAAACCATTTTTGGTTCCAAGCGAACCACTTGGTCTGACTACTTACTCAGCGGAAGACTCATAATAGTGAAAAAGCTAGAGAAACAATAAAATAATTCACAATTGTCTGCATAACTGAATAAAAAGCTCTTAATGTCCTAAGGACGTCAGTACGTGAAATGTACGGTATGTAAGATGGCTAAAATAGTAGCTCAGAACAATATAACATTTCTTAAAAAAAAAGTATAAACATAACTCAGAATAACGTAGCCGAAATGACAAACACTTTATATACTGCAGTAACATACTGAAAACTGATAAGTCAAAACATAATTTCTTATCTTGGGGAGTTACTCTAACCGACAACCACCACCATGAGCTTCGTGGTGATACAGTGTCTTGCTCACGCTGCCAGAGCCATCCCGTACTTTGTCGGGGTAGGGGACGAATAACTAGGGGAGTGGATCCATCCCAAATCTAGGCCATCTCAGTGGCTAAAGAGAAAGGTACCGTAGTACAATCATATCCTATGCTGGCTACATAGTTTATGAGTTCAAGTAATTTATTCTACTCTCACCCATATCGGTGCTCAATACTTCTCCAAACATGTTCTTATGTAGCTCATAACTTTTAAAGAATAAATTCTTGAAATCTTATCTTTCGGTGACTTAGCCCAGCTTTAACTTTTCTTAAACTTTTCTCAACTAAGTTCTTTAATTTACTGAATACTAAAATTAACTCAGAGTCCCAAAATAAATTGGATTTTTCTTGACTAATATGCAGAAAACTAAACTCTTAAAAATGTCCTTGAACTTAGCTTAAAGATTCTCAAACTAGTCTTTCTTTTCTTGAAGTATTATCAAGATTTTCAAAAAACTTCAATAATCATAAATCTTGTGCCTAAATGGATATAACTTGACGACAATACTTTGATTACGTAATATAGAAGTCAAGAATTATAGTATTCATCAAGACTTTATGTGTACCATGAAAATTAACATGCTTTCACAAAAGTTACGGGACTTAATCTTTCTAGTTCTTGAAAGTTTATGAGTGAAATAACTTCAATCTCTGAAAATATACTCAAAATAGTAGGCTTAAGGTGGCCTTATATACCTTGGAACGAGTTCTTGAGGAATTGAAAGAAAAATCTTGAATGTCCTAGTGTTCTTGAATTCTACGCTTGGAGTTGTGGGGAAGGGTTTCTTGTTCTTGAGAGAATGAAAGAGTAGAGACCACGTGAACTCTGGTCGCTTGGAGTTGTGGGGAAGGGTTTCTTGTTCTTGAGAGAATGAAAGAGTAGAAATACGTTTTTAGAATTGAGTACGACTTAAAAACTGATTAATTTATGATATGGGGTGTGGAAAAAGTTAGATTTTCCCTTTTCCAGAAAAAATGAAACTCGCCCTCTTCTTACACTAGTGTGCGACGCGCACTAGTGTTTTATAACACCTTTTCGCGAATTTTTGACTTTTCATAAATTTTTGAAATTTTTTTAACTGTGGCTCCGTGTCAACTCCGCGTTGCGGAAAGGGCACAGAAACTCCACTGTTTTAAGCTCACTTGGACAAAAATAATTCACATTTTTTTGAGTTTTGGCGACCTCCCTGAGTAGTGAATGCCTGAGCCAAAGTCTGAATGGCCTGGCGAAGCTCAGCATTAGTAATGTCAGCTGGCTTGGCTGCTCCACAGGCACTGTTGGGCCTCTAGGTTCCTCCGAAATTCGACCAGGTTGGTTTCGGTAATCTATCAATTCTAGGGGTATTTTCATCTTGTCACGAGGTGTTACAATATCTCTCCCTTGGGATCATTCGTCCTCAAATGATAACGATACAGACAGGGCTAGTTCAACCGCAAGATTCTCTAACATAGTAAATATAAATCTTCAAGGTGAAATACGAAAGCTTACCTTCAAGATCCTTACTTAGGCCAACGAACAAGTGTGGATATTTAACCTTCGTGTCTGTTTCTGCTTCCCATGTGGCTTCCTCCATGAATTGATTTCTCCATAATACTTTGACGGAAACTATCTCTTTGGTCCTCGACTTGCGAACTTGCCGGTCTAATATTTGCACTTGAATCTCCTCATAAGACAAGTTGTCCTTAATCCCAACATTTTCAACTGGGACAACTAGAGAGGGATCTCCCGAGCACTTCTTAAGCATGGAGATGTGAAATACCAGATGTATAGCACTTAACTATGCTGGTAACGCTAACTCGTAAGCAACGCTACCTACTCTTCTTAGAATCTAATATAGCCCAATATATTGTGGGCTGAGTTTTCCCTTCTTCCCGAATCTCATAACTTCCTTCATTGGAGATACCTTAAAGTACACCCAATCGCCTACCTCAAACTCCAAGTCTCTCCTTCTAACATCTATGTATGACTTTTGTCTGCTCTGAGCTGTCTTGAGCCTATCCTGGATGACCTTCACTTTTTCCATAGCCTGATGGACTAGATAAGGTCCTATTCAAACCACCCTATGGGTGATCTACACCTTCTCCCATAAAGAGCCTCATATGGTGCCATCTGTATGCTGGCTTGAAAACTATTATTATAAGAGAACTCAATCAAAGGTAAATGATCATTCTAGTTATCTTTAAAGTCTATCACGCACGCCCTCAACATATTGAAAACTATTATTATAAGAGAACTCAATAGAAGGTAAATGATAATCCCAATTACCTTTAAAGTCTAACACGCAAGCTCTCAACATATCTTCCAAGGTCTGTATGGTTTGTTCTTCTTGCTCGTTCGTCTGTGGATGGAAACTTGTGCTAAGATTCACCTTTGTACCAAGCCCTTTCTAAAAGGACTTCCAAAACTGTGTTGTAAACTGAACTCCTCTATCTGAAATAATGGATACAAGTACCCCGTGTAGCCTAACAACCTCCTTAAGGTAAAGTTTGGCATAATCCTCAGCTGTATCAGTCGTCTTGACAGGAAGTGAGTTGACTTGGTCATTCTGTCTACTATGACCCATATCGAATCATGCTGTCTACGGGATCGAGGTAAGCCTGTTATGAAGTCCATGTTAATCATCTCCCATTTCCATTCCAGAATCTCTATGTTCTGGACTACACCACAAGGCCTTTAGTGCTCAACCTTAACTGGCTGGCAATTTGGGCATCTAGACACGAACTCTGCAATGTCCTTCTTCATACTGCCCCACTAATAGACTTCTTACAAGTCCCTATACATCTTTATTGCACCAGGGTGGATAGAGTATCTGGCATTATGAGCCTCAGCCAAGATCCTATCTCTAAGACCGTCAACATTTAGCACCGTAAGTTCCTATACATTTGTTGCACCAAGGTGGATAGAGTATCTGGTATTATGAGCCTCAGCCAAGATCCATTCTCTAAGACCGTCAACATTTGGCACACACAACCTACCTTGGTATCTCAGGACACTATCTTCCCCTTTTAAGAATACTAATACTTTATGCTTCTGAACATCTTCCTTCAACTGGAGGAGAGTGGGATCCCTGTCTTGCTTTTCTTTCACTTCTATCACCAAAGATGACTCTGACCTATTTCTGACAATGGCTCCACCTTCATCAGAATCCTCAATCTGCACCCCAAAACGGGCTAGTCTGTGAACCTCCTTAGCTAACTCTTTCTTTTCATCCTCAACATGAGTTGTGCTCTCCACGGTTACCCTGCTAAGAGCATCAACAACCACATTGGCTTTACCTGGATAATAGAGTATACTCATATCATAGTCTTTCAGCAGCTCCAACCATCTCCTCTGTCTCAAATTCAGCTCCTTCTGGCCAAATAAATACTGCAAACTCTTGTGGTCCGTGAATACATCCACGTGTCCATCATATAGATAGTGTCTCCAGATCTTCAAAGCAAACACCACCACAACAAGCTCAAGATCATGAGTTGGAAAATTCTTTTCATGAATCTTCAGTTGTCTGGAGGTATATGATATCTTGCCTCTTTGCATTAATACACAGTCCCACCCAACTCTGGAAGCATCACAATAAACCACGAAATCATCAACTTCATCGGGTAGGGATAAGACTTGGGTTGTAGTCAGCCTAGTCTTTAACTCTTGAAAACTCTTCTCACAAGCTCTGCCCATTCGAACTTAGTCTTCTTCTGATTCAGCTTAGTCCAGGGAGCTAAAATAGAAGAAAATCCCTCTACAAACCGTTTGTAGTACCCACTCAAGCCCAAGAAACTCCTTATCTCTGTGGAAGTTATGGGCGTTGACCAATGCTTTACTGCTTCCATCTTTTGGGAATCAACTTGGATACCCTCACCAGACACAATGTGCCCCAAAAATGCCACAGACTCCAACTAAAACTCACACTTAGAAAACTTAGCATATAACTATTGATCTTTAAGGGTCTGAAGGATAATTCTAAGATGGTCTGCATGTTTCTCCTTTACGAGAATAGATCAGGATATCATCTATGAACACAATAACGAACATATCTAGGTACGGCCTCATCCATGAAAGCTGCTGGTGCATTCGTCAACCCGAAGGACATGACCAAGAACTCATAATGGCCATATCAGGTTCTGAAAGCTGTCTTAGGAATGTCTTTCTCTCTAACATTAAGCTGATGATACCCAGATCTAAGATTTATCTTGGAAAAACAGGTAGCACCCTGAAGTTGGTTGAATAAGTCATCAATTCTGGGAAAATGATACTTGTTCTTCATGGTGATCTTGTTCAACTGACGGTAATCTATGCACATCTGAAGAGAACTGTCTTTTTTACGCACGAAGAGAACTGGAGCACCCCAAGGTGAGATGTTTGGTCAAATGGATCCCTTATCTAAGAGATCTTTTAGCTGCAACTTTAACTCTTTTAGCTCCGAAGGAGCCATTCGGTATGGGGGAATAGATATGGGCTAAGTATCTGGAAGAGTGTCTATCTCAAAGTCTATCTCCCTATTAGGAGGGACTCTGGGAAGATCCTCGAGAAAGACTTATGGGAACTCATTCACAACAAGAATAGACTGAAGGAGCTAGTACCTTAGCATGAGAATCCTGAACTCTGACTAGGTGATATATACACCCCTTAGAGATTAACTTCCTAGCTTTGAGATATGATACAAATTGACTTTTAGGAACGATTGAGCTACCCCTCCACTCTAGGATTGGTTCGTTAGGAAACTAAAATTTGACTACTCTGGCTCTGCAATCTATGGAGGCATATCCAGCATGAAGCCAATCCATGCCTAGGATGACATCAAACTCTTCCATATCTAACTCCACCAAATCAGCTACAATAGTCTTATGATAAATGGAGACTAGGCAGCCCCTATAGATTCTTTGGGCTAAAAAATAGACTCTCCAGTAGGAGTAGAAACACTGAAAAGCTCAGGAAGACATTCTGGATTAACCCCAAACTTCACAGCTACATATGGGGTTACAAATGACAAAGTGGCTCCTGGGTTTAACAATGCATAGACATCATAAGTAAGGATCTTAAGCATACTCGTAACCATATCTGGTGAGTTCACCTGCTCCTGTCTGGTGCCTATAGCATACAAGCGGTTTGTGCCCCCCGCTTATCCTTGCTGTAGTACCCCTGTGAGGTGGCTTACCCTGCAGTGCCGAAGAGACTGTTTGTGACCTGGTGTCTCTCATATTCTGCTTCCCCATAGGACAATCTTTCAAGAAATGCCCCATCTGACCACATTTGAAACAACCATTGATGCCCATAAGACACTCTTCGGGATGAGATCTACCACACTTACCATAAGTAGGATAGCAGTTTGATCCTAGAGCTACGCTACCCTGTGACTGGTTGCCCGGAAACCTACGGTGCTGTGATCCCTGCTTATTTTTGATCCTTAGTGCCGGTGCACTAGTAAATGAAGGTGCTGGTCCAACTGTCTTAGGTTGGAAAGATGAGTGACCTCCACCCCTAGTCCCTCTCTTACCTGACTCCTAACCTGATGTCTTGACCCTCTTACTTCTGAACTCCTCCCTATCCTGCATCTTCTCCTCCTCTACCTGCTGTACATATTTCATCAAATGGGCTATATTCATGTCCCCGATCAAGATTGCATTCCTGCCCTTTCTCTTAGTCATTCGAGAGAGCCCGAACATGAAGAGATCCATCCTGGTACGCATATCTGCCATCATAGCAGGAGCGTAATAGGACAACTAAGTAAACTTAAGGTTGTACTCCCATACACTCATATTCTCCTGCTTCAAGTTCAGAAATTCTCTCACCTTAGCCTGCATTATCTCTCTGGGAGAATACTGTCCCAAGAAGGCCTCCTCAAACATTGCCCAACAACTGCTGGCGCCCCTTCAACCTTACTCCTCTTCCACTGATCGAACCAAAGTCTAGCTACCCCATTAAGCTGGTAGGCAGCCAACTCAATCCGATTAGTATCAACTATATGCATACCTGAAACACCTTCTGGAGCTCCTCAATGAAGTTCTCAGGATCCTCCTTCACATCAGACCACGTGAACTCTGGTGGGTTCATTCTCAGAAACTCCCTAACTTTGGCGGTATCTGCCCTATCATTCCTACCATCTCCCTGGCGACCTCCCTGAGTAGTGAATGCCTGAGCCAAAGTCTGAATGGCCTGGCGAAGCTCAGCATTAGTAATGTCAGCTGGTACCCACTCAAGCCCAAGAAACTCCTTATCTCTGTGGAAGTTATGGGCGTTGACCAATGCTTTACTGCTTCCATCTTTTGGGAATCAACTTGGAGGCTTGGCTGCTCCACAGGCACTGTTGGGCCTCTAGGTTCCTCCGAAATTCGACCAGGTTGGTTTGCATTCCTTCTGTCTAGGCATCCTCTGCCTCTGACTGGTCCGTTAACTCTGTGAGGAGGCATGATCTGAACAACACTGCGCGAACGCACGAGTTAGAAAGGACTTCACAGAGATATACTCTGAAGCACGAGATAAGGAATAACAAGTAATGATGACACTTCCTAATGTCCCGTAGCCTCCCTATTATAGATGTGGCGCGCTTCACACCCGTAATATGGACTCTACTAGACACGGTTTTATAGACTCTCTAGGACTCTTGAATTTTGTGCTCTGATACCAAGTTTGTCACGTCCTGAGCCTACACCAAGGGCGTAGATTATTTCTGGTTCCAAACGAACCACTTGGCCTGACTATTTACTCAGCAGAAGACTCATAATAGTGGTAAAGCTAGAGGAACAATAAAATAATTCATAACTGTCTGCATAACTGAATGAAAAGCTCTTAAGCAATATCTGAATAAATTGGAAACTGAAATACTAACACATAGTCTATGGAACCTCTACTAAACTGTCTGAAAGTGGCTACTGAGACAGTCCTCAAGTAGCCAGAACTGAAAGTAAATACTATAAAGAAACATAAACCATAGAGCCTTGGACTGAGAAGAGGCCTCACCAAACACTGATAGTTGTTAGGTTCTCAACGAAGCGGCTGCTGAGGAACTCTGTCACCTGCGTCTGCATCATAAAATGATGCAAGTCCTAAGGACGTCAGTACGTGGAATGTATAGTATGTAAGATGGCCAAAACAGTAGCTCAGAACATTTCTTCAAAATAAAAGAGTATAAACATAACTCAGAATAACGTAGCCAAAATGACAAACACTTTATATACTGCAGTAATATGCTGAAAACTGATAAGTAAAATCATAATTTCTTAGCTTGGGGAGTTTCTCTAACCGACAACCACCACTATGAGCTTCGTAGTGATACATCGTTTTGCCCATGCTACCAGAGTTGTCCCGTACTTTACCGGGATAGGGGATGAATAACTTGGGGAGTGGATCCATTCCAAATCTGGGCTATCTCAGTGGCTAAAGAGGAAGGTACCGTAATACAATCCTATCCTATGTTGGCTACATAATTTATAAGTTAGAGTAATTTATTCTACTCTCACCCATATAGGTGCTCAATACTACTCCCAACATATTTTTATGTAGCTCACACTTTTAAAGAATGAATTCTTGAAATCTTATCTTTCGGGGACTTAGCCCAGCTTTAATCTTTTCTTAAACTTTCCTCAACTAAATTCTTTAGCTTACTGAAGACTAGAATCAACTCAGAGTCCCAAAATAAGTTGGATTTTTCTTGACTAATATGCAGAAAATTAAACTCTTAAAAATATTCTTCTTGAACTTAGCTTAAAGATTCTCAAACTAGTCTTTCTTTTCTTGAAGTATTATCAAGATTTTCAAAAAACTTCAATAATCATAAATCTTGTGCCTAAATGGATATAACTTGACGACAATACTTTGATTACGTAATATAGAAGTCAAGAATTATAGTATTCATCAAGACTTTATGTGTACCATGAAAATTAACATGCTTTCACAAAAGTTACGGGACTTAATCTTTCTAGTTCTTGAAAGTTTATGAGTGAAATAACTTCAATTTCTGAAAATATACTCAAAATAGTAGGCTTAAGGTGACCTTACATATCTTGGAATGAGTTCTTGAGGAATTGAAAGGAAAATCTTGAATGTTCTAGTGTTCTTGAATTCTACGCTTGGAGTTGTGGGGAAGGGTTTCTTGTTCTTGAGAGAATGAAGGGGTAGAAATACGTTTTTAGAACTGAGTACGACTTAAAAACGGATTAATTTAGGATATAATGTGTGGAAAAAGTTGGATTTGCCCTTTCCCAGAAAAAAATGAAACTTGCCCTCTTCTTACACTAGTGTGCGATGCGCACTAGTGTTTTATAACACTCTTTTGCGAATTTTTGACTTTTCGTAAATTTTTGAAAAATTCCTAAGTGTGGCTCCGCGTCCACTCCGCATCGCGGAAGGGGCGTGAAAACGCCACTGTTTTAAGCTCACTTGGACAAAAATAATTCACATTTTTTAGAGTTTTTGCCGAGTCGAGATCATTTTCCGACTCGATTTTTCACACTGATCGCAAATCCGATCTCGAATTTGCAAACGGAGCAAGGGAAGACACGTTACGCGTAAGGTCAATTCTAGAGATATTTTTATCCTTTCACAAGGTGTTACATAAATAATATATTATTTATGTAAATGACCCTTTTTTTTCCATGAGATATATTTTTATTTTTCAAATTATATATTAAATTTGATATGCTTATTCTAGTTTATTTGCAAGTAGGGTTGCTATACTTTAAGCCCACATGTTTGATAGGAAAAAAAGCCCACTTATCAGTAAATTTGCTATTGGAACAACTGTTGTTTACTTGTTCAATGGATCCCACCACTCACTATGCTTTTCATTCTTTTTTCTTGTGTCACCTATTATGTAGACAATTTGCTCTTTAGTTTCATCTGCATCTGGGCCCAAACTGACCCACTCTGCAACTCCACCAATTGAAAGTAGAAAAAAGAATGAGGAATTTTAGTAACTACAATTATGAAAGAAAAAATTACTTAAACGGATCATTTTTAATAAATAATTATTGATTTTAATAATTTTTTATTTATTATCATTTATAGTAATATATGATAATATTATGATAAATCTACACTTATATTAAAAATAAATTATGCATTCAATATAAATATATCACAAGTGTTCAACAAAAATAAATTGTTATTACTATAAATGGTAAATATTTTTCTTAAGCTAGTATATCTATATAAGTTTCCTATTATGAAGTGTAGTGATAGATTATGCACTAAGGAAGAGTATTGAAAACACTTGTATTTAGCGCAAATTATTAGTTTCGTCTCTAAATTATTGATTGTCTTAAAAATACTCTTCTGCTTGACTAACTGAATTTAAATACACCCCTAATCTACTGAATAATATAGTAAATGGTCTCAAACTTTTGTAGGAGTATGTGAATCTTAATAAAAAAACTAAGAGAAGTATTGAAAACACCCCTAAACTTGACAAAATTTTAGGAATATAATTCACTCATGTTACAAGATCAGGTCGAGGTGTATTTAAGTTCAGTTAGTCAAGTAGAAAGTGTTTTTAAAACTATCAATAGTTTAGAAGCAAAATTAATACTTCATGCCAGATTTAGGGATGTGTTCAATATTTCTATTTCAAATAAACATAAGGACTATGTTTTTGTAGTGTAGCATAATTTATAAAGGAGGGGGAAAAAAAGAAGAGGAAGAAGAGGAAGAAGAAGAAGAAATGAGGGTACATGCCTCCACTCTCATATAGTTCTCTTTAGAGGTGGCAAAATAAGCCCAAACACAAGCAACCCACCCAACTCGCCCATAATTTTATGGGTTAGATTCAGTATGATTTAGAATTAGGCTAATTTTCAGCCCAATACAATTTAATCTATTATAAAATAATTCTGAGTTGAGCCCAATAAAATTTTCACTTCAGCCTAATGTATCATTTGTTTTGTATGTTCAACGTTAGTCTTAAAGTAAAGGGGTTAAATTGAGCAGGTCATGACCCAACTCGAATTTTAGCCATTTGAGCCCAACCCATTTGGGCGGGTCAAGACCCAACCCGATATTTAATGCAGCCTATTTTAACCTCTCCAATTTTAGCCCAACCCGCCTATTTGACACCCCTAGTTCTCTCAACTATAGGTTAGAAATCCTTTTGGGCCCGAGCCATAATTTGCCTTATGCTGTATCAAATTATTATTTAAAAAATAAAATTAGACAAAACATTTATCGGGTCAATATTTATATTCAAAATAATCATATTACCTAAAATGCATTTCAAAATTTTGATTTTAGCTTAGTCATTTATAACAATGACAGTCCATAAACAATATGCAATCAAAACAAGGCAAGTAGTCCCTCGTGAAAATCTCATCACTTTCACTTGGATGATGAATTAAGTAAAAGACAACGATTAATTTAATATTTAATACACCTAAATTATAACATGAACAAAGAAATGAATAGACCAAGAGTGAGGAAAGAGATATCAATATACCAATATGCCATGAATGGAGTCATACATGAAACATAATAAGTTATACATATGTGGGAAGTCAACATAACCGACAATAAGACTATGCGAGCTATAATATAAAATTCTGGTGTTGTCTTTACATCTGAAAAGGGGGAATCTACTTGCGATGGTGGAACGCTACCCCACTATGTTGATGACATGAGCTATGTGGATCCACTAATGAACCATATTTGTAATCATAATCCTAGAATTAATGGCATGTAGTTTTAGGACATGGATAATCGCCTCTAGTTCGCTGGATGCTAGGTCAAATATCACCATATACGTATCATAGACATAAAATTCTACTTGTCATAAATCATAAATCATACTTTTAAAATAACCATAGGCTTGTTCATAATCTCATAGTTCATAGTTTCATGCATAACAATAGCTCATTTGATAACTAGTGTAAAGTGGGAGTTGCGCTCCCATTATCATTACATCATTCACATATATAATAGGGTCCTAGGTCACCTCTTAGGATTCTAAGTCTCCTCTAAAGATCTTAGGTCATCTTCACGGATCCTACATATCCTATTCACAAGTTTTCTTGAAACCTTGTACTTGCATAATCATAATCATGAGTTGAAAATTAGAGTATAAGTATGAGTTCACAATCAACAAGGTTAAAACTATAAAATCAAGATAAATTCATGCATAATCATGTAACTAAATATCATTTGGATCAAAATTGAAGGAACCTAATCATAATTGTTCCTAAACTTTAATAGTATACTAAAGAAAATCCACGTAAATCACATAATCCATTTAATTTGCATCAATTCACGCATGTTTAAGTCTATAAGCATAGTCTATATTATATTTAAACATTTGAAACTAAAAATCATGAAACCCTTATTGTACATACTTGAGATTAATGAAAATTGGTTGGGCTCCATGGGGGAAAGATATCCGTAAATGTAGACTCACATACCTTGGTAAAAAATTAAGAGAAAATTAGATGAGCATAGCTTGAACTTGCTTGGTTTTCAATGAATTTCCTTGCTTGAGGAAGAAGAGAGCCTTGGGAGAGTTTTTGGAGAGTGAATTTGTGACTTTTGGATTGGAGTGTGAGTGAAAGACTTTAGATAGGCTAGGATGGTATGAGAAGGATAATTTAGTCCAAAAATCATCCAAAAATAGAATTACGAATTAGGAAAATAAGTGAAAGACTAATAGGCTAGGATGATATGTGAAGGATAATTTAGTTCAAAAACTATCCAAAAATAAAATTAAGAATTAGGAAAATGACTGAATACCCCTACATTAACTTAAAAACTTTCATGGACGCTCCCTTCAAAGGAGGCCCACTATGATTCGTGGTGGGTATACCACAACCCATGGTGGTGGTTTATGCTGCCTGGGGGAAGGCCTCCCCTTCACGGGACTCACCACGACTTGTGAAGGGCACCAGGAGTTGTGGTCTCATGATGTGGTGCCTTGGCCTCTAGGTAGCGAGGTCCCCTCCATGTGACTCCAACATGGACCATGGAGGGTTCAGTGGTGAACACCTAGTGCTCAAAATTGAAAATTCTCGAGGAAAACCTTCTTGAAACCTTAATTTATAACTTTTTAACTTATGGGACATTACACAATCTCATGTTCATTTCTATCCACAGACTATATTAAAACTCAATATAGAGCATTTTGAATATTTGGGTTGCTTGTGTCTTCCCTTTTTGCACGAATTAGTACTTCTCCAAGATGTTGATCCTATAGTAGTGGTTGCATTGGTGTAGCTTGAATCAACACAATATCTTGTTCCGAAATTGGTTACCATAAACATCGAAGGAAAAGATATGACCTCGATTCTTATTCTATAAGCTGCATAGGCAACATATAGGAGAGGCATGCTTTCCCTATTTTCTAAGTCTATCTGTGGTTAGTAGCTTATTTTTTAGTAGCAACCAAAGTTTAAATCTAGATCTTGATATGGCTGTATTCTTATACATTACGTTCTTCCATATCACTTTAGGTTCTGGAGTTAGCAAATGCATATATAGTTTTTGGTCGGGCTATGTCCACACGATTCACTGAACTGGAATTGATCCAAGGAACTTCTAGCTGCAATTATCTTCCTTATAATCCAAGGATCCTTTCTGTTTCAAGTTGTAGTCCTTTGATATAATATGCATGAACCCACCTTATCTACAATCTATCCTCTTTATTTGTCGGAGCCCGACGAATTTTAGCAATAGCTACTTTATTCCAAATCCTTATATTGACCAAGTTAATTCCACCAAAACAGAGAAGGAAAATACATAACTTTTGAAGAATCTTACATACATAAACACATGTTGCCATTTTTAAAGAGTCCCAACAGTATAGGTAAACATAGCCTATTTTCTTAAGCTCTCCCCTATTTAAGAGCGAAAAAATAAAACCCTAATGAATCAATTAACTTGATGCTTATACTATAAAAAAAAAAAAAACAAAATAGGAGCTATATATGACTCAGAAAAAGGATAAGAAAGAAACACAAACAAACTTATCCTTGAAACATAGTACACATACATTAATGTGATCTAATGGCATGACCACATTTAAGAAACATAGTACACAAACATTAAGGTGGTCTAATAACATGACCACATTTCAGCGTAGGATTGTAGAAATATACAAACATCCACACACTTAAAGGATCTTTATTTCTTGACTATACTTCTTTTTTTAGTACTTTTCTAATTCTAATTTAATTATTCCTTGACAGATATAACTGGATCAAGAGTAATAGGAGCAAGAACAGGCAATTTAACAATAGCATTCAAATCATCAAATTGACCTTCCAAATAAGCCTTGAGAAATGCCACCACAATTCCTCCAACAGCCTTTATCATACTCTCCTTGGATCCTTTTCCACTTTTTAACGTAAACTGGAGTATCTTTGCCATTATTCCCTCAGCTTCCAGCATATCAACGTGACCATAATCCTTAGCCAAAAAATAGTAAACAGGGGGCTTACTCTCGTTGAAAAACTCCGCATGATTAACCCCATTAGGAGCACCTGTATGTGTTGATAGATCAAAATAACAACGTGTCATACGAAAGCTAGTAAAACATATCTTGAATGGCGATGTATATATTAGAAACATAAAAAGATGATTTGGTCAATTGACTTATATTATAATAGGGGAAGAGACGAACAATCTATTATATTATACTAGTAATATAAAAGAGAATAAATTGTCTTCTAAACAAAACTCCCTCACTAGGGGTGGAGTCAAGTAGGCCAAGGGACATTCAAATCCTCTTCAGTTAAAAGTTACATTATCTATACATGGTTAAAACTATTTCGAAGGAGATTATAACATAATACTAAATGTAAAAATTATGTTGAAAAAAATTAGATTTTTTAAAAATTAAACAAAAAACAAGATAACATTGAAAAATATTTTTCAGAAAATATAATCCTACATACCAAATATACTCTAAGAGAATTAACATGCATAAATAGGGACAATGAAGATTCATATAGCAAACAACACAAATGTCACAAATTTAGGGCATAATCATGCGCTTTTCATGAGTTTTTGAAATTATCAATTGTGTAAATTTCAAACTCCAAACATATGTATTTGGCATGTTTAAATATATATATTTCGGATACATGAAATCAAACTTAGGTGGATTTTATTCATATACACTGTATCTAAGTGTATTCACATGTATCTGAGATATACTAACTCCCGCTTGCCTCCGTGTCTATATATTTGTATTTCAGAATGTGTCTGTAATGTATCTGGGATATCTGTATGTGTGTCTAGTTTTATTTGCATATATTTAGGATGCATTGGCTCTCTTGTTCGCCTCTTTCCTCTCTTCCTTTATCCCTCGCCTCTCTTCCTATGTATATATATTTTAGAGTGTATCTCATAGCAAAAATACTTGTATTTAAATGTATCTAATTTTAAATTTGGTATGAAATTATTAATTAGTGAGACATTATAAAATCATTTCAAAATATAGAAAGAATTAGTAAACATGACAGGAATATTTGTGTAATTAAATAGTTTTGATTGATCTAACCAACACTAAATATGTTAAAAATACGATGAACTGACATACCTCAGGAGCAACGACGATATATCCATGGGAAGAAATGTGTTTGAGGAGGAATTTGTACCAGATGGCTTTGAGCAAGAAGCCATGGAAAAAGAGTAAAACCGGATAGGATCCTTGCGTCGTCGGCGAAAAAACTAACAATGGACATGGTAGAGAAGAAGAGCTCTTAACGGGGATTTGGGTAATTGGCTCATTACCTTCTTCGAAAATTGATGATGATGCTATCTTCTTTGCTTCCATTGTATGCTTGCTTTGCCATGGTATAGGATCCTATTGATTTATAGTGGTAGGAGTGGCAATCGTTGTGCTTTGCACATACTTAATATATGTTATTTTTCTTTCTCAATTTATATGACATGGATAGAGTTTGAAAAATCAATAGTTTTAATATAATTTTTAGATACTTTAATTTTTTTTGTTATTTAATTTATAGTATTTTTTAAGTAATTTTCAAATAATGTATATTATTTCCTTCGTCAAATTTATGTGGCATTAATAGAATATTGAAAATTAATCGAACATTTTATATGTCTTTTAAATATTTAAAATTATCAATTATTGTGATTTACAATACTTTTTATATAATTTTAGATGATATATGTTACTCCCTCTTCTCAATTCATGCGGCACCTACAAAATTTCAAAAGTCAATCGAACTTTTTATATATCTTTTAAATATTTTAAGCTGCTAATTATTGAGATTTAAGTATTTTTTGCATTTTTTCTAAATGCATGTTACTTTTTCTGTCCTGTCTTATGTGGCGTCGATAAAATTTTAAGACACAGTCAATTTTTTAACATATCTTTTAAATATTTTAAATTGTTGATTATCATGGTGCCATTGAATTTGGTTTTGCAGTTTTTAAATATATAAAACAAAAAATAAGAAAAATAAATTTAAATGGAAGAACCACAGAAAAAATACAAATATACCCTCAAGTTGTTTAAGACATGCCCAGCTCCAAAAAAATCACAAAAGATTTACCAAACCGTCTATGAACCTTTGATGCAGATTTTAAAAATAGAAAAAATTGAAAAATAAGGCAAACAAATTAAGATGGAAGAATCACTAAAAAATTACGTATATATCATCAAGCTACTCAAGCAGGTATGTCGACCCGCTGTTTGGTAGGATGTATTAGAGATATAATCCATACATTAACAAGATGGTATTAACTATTACTATGTTTGGTAGAAATTTTGACCTATGTATTAAGTAATATATGTATTAGTTAATACCACATACATGGTATTAACTAATACATCCCATTTGGAGGGATAGCTAATCCAAGGTCTAACAATCCTTGGATAAGCCCCCTAAATGACCAAACTATCCCTCAATTCCCTCAAATTCTTTTAATCATATTTTTTATTTTCTTAATATTATGTTTTATATTTGTAGTTTTGTACTAATAAATTAACTTACATTTTTTTTATTTTTGGGTTCATATTTACATAATATAAAATATTTTTTTTGTCATATCAAAATTTTAAATTTTATTTCTTTATGGGTCCATATTTACATAATATAAAAAATAAAATTATCATGTCAAAAATTTGTTTTGATAATTAATTTGGTTAGAGTTATGTTGTTGATATAAATGCCTTATTCAGTGATTTTATTATACAAAGCAAAGCTCAATAGATAAATTCTCAAAGTTGAGTGACTTAAGATATTAACTCCATCTAAAATTACAACTTGCAATTTTTATGTGTGAACGTAGATGGTTTATTCAATTTAATTATTATTTATGGTCTTTTCGATTTTAAAAGTAGATGTTCTATCTTTATTAAATTAAAAATTGATATTTTGTGAACAATCAATCTATTAAGATGACAATTATTTATCTTCAAATTTATTAAGATGATAATTATTTATCATCAAATAACTCAAGTGAGAAATTAAGTAGAAAACATGACAACAAATTTGTTCTTCCCCAAGTTAGTCAGAAGGCTACAAAAAAAAATATATTCTCCAACAATTATCTACTTGACCCAATTACATAAATTATAATACCCTATAATAATTCAAGGATAGAATTGAAAAAGAAGGTTTTTGTAAAATTTTAAACCAACCACAAGATTAGGTGAGGAGTAATGAACCAAACACTTAATAAAAAATAATTTCTGCATTACTAATCCTTGCATTATTGATATTTGTACCAAACGACCCCATAGTGTAGAAGTAGACTGACACATTGGATAGGATAAAAGTTGTATAACTTACACAAATCTCATACTTTTTGGAGTTAATTCCAACTAATACCAACTTTTTTCAAAATTACCAAGAATCCTTTCTTGTTACAAAAATTGAAACCAGTGATACATTCGAAAAGGTAGGAGCATTAAGGGATTTTAACTATGATACATGGAGAAGTAGGGATTGTAATTTGTATCAATAGGTTTTGCAATTTTGTATCATTTAAGAGATTTTTGTAATTTTTTAAAAGAGTCGTGATTATTTGAAATTATGTAAGCATAAGTTGTGTGTTTTTGTAATTTGTTCGTGTGTCACTTTATTCTCTTCAAATATCATTTATATAATTTTGCTGGATATATTATTGTTATTACACAAACACATTAGGCAGTTAATTAATGAGCTTACATGGACCACCTAGCTAACTTATTTGCGGGAAAAAATAGGTGAACATGACCCTTCTCTCTGTAAGAAAGATATTTTTGAATTATTGTACTAGTCGGGGAATATATTTAAATCAAAAACGTAACAAGAAGGATGAATTTAAGCTAGAGGATAAAACTAAATCATTTTAAATTTTTAGATAGTTTTGAGATATATTTAGGTGTTGTTTGGTCCCAAAAATTTTTGAAAGAAATTTGAAAAAAAAAAAAATGGGAGCTACTGTTTGGTCATAAAATCTGGCAAATATCCCAAGTTCTCAAGTTCTAGAAAAAAAAAAACTACTCTAGTATTTTAGAACTTGGGATAGTATCAAAATGT
>DF366667.1:806-11892 GCA_000787875.1 Solanum virginianum
TATTAGACGACCTACTACCCTTTAATTTAATTATTTAAATGTCTAACCCTAACATAACCTACCAAATGACCCAAAAACTTACTACTCCACATAAAAAAATGTAGACCCTAATTCCTCACTTAAACCTCAAACCCAGAAAAAGCTGGACCTAAAAACTAATAATACAATAAATAACTCACAACAACTACTACTGACACTACAGACTGCTTCCACCCCCCTATGCATCCTCTTCATTATAACTATATAGCAATTAGCATAGCATTGTACCTTCCATGTTGCTAATAGGGTTTGATTGATATATTTTTCTTTTTTTTCATTTGTCGACATGAGTAAACATCTATATCGATACTATATTAAAAACATGG
Source organism: Solanum virginianum (assembly GCA_000787875.1). Taxonomy (NCBI): domain Eukaryota; kingdom Viridiplantae; phylum Streptophyta; class Magnoliopsida; order Solanales; family Solanaceae; genus Solanum; species Solanum virginianum. The sequence continues at coordinate 1,172 of DF366667.1, forward strand.
AGGTTCTTAAAAATATCAATTAAATTTTTTTGTCCTTTATTAAAAGGTTTTGCAATAGATAAAATAGTGAGAAAAATTGTCACGACCCAAGCCTAGGGCCTAGCCGTGACACTAAAAATGGGGAACCCAAAGGAATCCCAAACAAGCCTCTTAAATTGTCATTACACATCATTGATCGCGGAAGCGCATAAAAGACATAAAGAGTAAGAATAGAGGCAAAGGGGCTAGGGGAAAAGCTTGCATAACATCATAATCAAGAGACAAAGAGTCAAGCTCCTATCATAGATACATAATATGTTAGAACCCGTATTATGGTATATTGGAGCCATTACGAAATTTGGGAGCAATGCTGCAATCCTTAGAAAAATTCGGGATCTAAGTGACACTATTGGGAAGTTTGGGGTTAAAATAGATTATTTAAAAGAGGTGTATCTGTATATAATTATAGATACACATGTACACATATGCAAGATTATCATTTTAATTAATTTCACAAAATGCTTTTCTTTAAAACAAAGAAAAGGCTAGAATCCATTAATTTAGTTGTGGCCCACTTAATGGTGTTAAATTGTTATTAGACCATGTGTAGGGTGTAGGGCCAAGTGATAAACTTTCTTACAAGGCTTATCTCTATATACGAATAACAAGTATACTAGATAAATTCATACTTTCCCACACTTAGCCTTATTTCCAAAACTCAAAACATTTCCAAACTAAGCAACCCTCTCGGGTTGCTGCAGTGGATTCAACAAAAAATGCAATCTTCGATTCTTTTATTATTTTGATGCTATAAGCCTAGTATATTGGGTCCCCCAAGTAGCGTGGAGGCATTGGTTGGCCAAGAAAACATTTCATTTTCCGGATTTAGCAATTTAAATCCCTTAAAGGGGTTTATAAGGTATGTTGATTTTAACCTTGTTTTAGATAAATTTAAAGCTTGTATAGGTGTTGGTGTGTATTAAATTGAAAGAAAATCATGAATGATTGCTTGTTAAAGTGAATTGTGAGATTTTGGGATAGGTTCGAATTTGGGGGTTTGTTTGTGCATGAAGTTATATTGTCTCAAAATCATGTGATTGTGTTTAGTTGGTATAAAAATGATCTTTGTGGGGTGAAAGAAGTATTGGAAATTTTTCGTATCAATAATTGAGGAGTTGGTCGAAATGGGGTCTTTATATGTAATGAAATGTTATGTGTTGGCGTTGGGAGTTTATGTCGGACGTTTGGGTGATGTAATATGGCTCTTGGAGCATATAAGAATGCTTGGTTATGATTAATATGTGTATAAATTACATGCTGCCCTATTGTGCATTGTGGTAAGAAATAAAGTTCGTTAGTGAATCTAGTAAGGTTATGGCCTTGGAAGGGCTTATTGTGAATTGTTGGATTGTTGTTGTTGTTGTTTTTGTTGATTAATTGGAGCCAAGATGGGTTCTTGGGGAGGTTTATTTTAAGGGGAAGTGCTAGCAAAATTTTTATAAAAATTAGGAGCACATTGGGATTCAAGGCCCGAAAAAGGGACTTCGAACTAATTATGAGCGTTATTGTGATTTTCGTAGGCGTTGGGCATTCGGAAAAGTAAGTTGGAGTGGCTTGACGTTGGGGATAGTTTGATGAAGAAAGAAAGGTATGTAAAGCTTTCTGTCCCTTGGCATGACTAATTTAGACGGAAAAGTAAGTTGGAGCGGCTTGACGTTGGGGATAGTTTGACGAAGAAAGAAAGGTGTATACTTACCTTTTGTATCTTTAAAATCCATGAAAGGTATGAGTTTAAAAAGAAATTAGTTAGTTTAGAAACAACTAAAGATTCTAACGGTCCCGAAAATGTAAACGCTTATAGCTTTTGAAAGAAAATCTAAAGCACCATGAAAATTATTTTAAGGCGCTTCCTAGTAAGTTGCGTGATATAGATAAAACATGTTCCTTTAAAATTTGAGCTTAATTAATTTATATGTTGCCCCTTTGTTATTTGATTTAAAGAAATTAGCCATATCTTAACTCTTACGAACTTAAAGGTGGTAAGTTGTGAAAATATGAAGAGTGTGATAAGTTTGAAACAATATATGTTCCTAACACTTTGCAAAAGATAAATATCCATAATTTTGGCATAAGGCCCGAATTGTTTTAAAAGCTATTTTACAACGATTATGATTGCTTGTAGGATCTCTTTCTTGAAATTTGACACTTCTAAAAGAATGTAGGACAAATAATAATAATGTGTTATTTCGGACATGAATAGTTTACTACTCTTTTGGGGATTTTAATAATGAATATTTTTATGCAAGTCTCAATAACTTTGTCATAAATTAAGAATAAATCTTATTTCAATTCCAATTATGAACATCTTGCCTATCCTATAGATTGGTAAAACTAATTTTTATTGCATATGATTCTCACGACTCTACTCGTGCCTATAATAATATCTTTCACCGATTCTCGAGCCGGATGTTGTCATGCGTATTATACTATAGATATATTTCGAAGTAGGCTGGATACGGCAGGGATGGCTCGGCCCAAGGGGCGGTTCTACTTAGTTTGGTGATACGGTGAGATTGGGCCTTTGGTTTGGTGGCTTCATGCCACATTTACTATAGGATTTGTGAGTTCAGGGACGCTGGCTCACTTATCCCACGTTTGTGATTTGTGTTGGAGATTTTCAGAGATTTGAACTTTCTGGTGTGACACTGTGGTATGGCACAAGTTTGGAGGTTGCCATCGTTCCTATACGTTATGCATCCATTTGATATTTTGAAAACCAAAAGGAAATATTTTCTGATGTTTGCATATGAGTTTGACTTCTATACCTCTGTTGGTCTATCAATCTTATTTATACTTGTGCTTTCCGCTTTACATATTTGGTACATATTTCATACTGACCCCCTTTCTTCAAGGGCTGCATTTCATGCCCGCAGGTACAGACGCACAGAGTAGCGGGCTACCAGCTTAGGATCCCTGTCTACCTTTTGAAGAGCTCCTTTGCTTCAGAGCAACTATTTGGTATATATGCTACTTCTTTATTCCATATTATGTCCAGTTGAGGGTACGACGGGGCCCTATCCCGTCCTATGATTCAGCCTGTTTGTATAGAGGTCTGTGGACTCCTGTGAGTATGGGACATGTTAGTTTGTATATTAAGTACGTATGTTGTGTATGTTGGGCGGTTTAACCGCAGTGGTGACCATTGTCGGCCAACGTGTATATATATATGTGTATGTATTGTATACTTTGATTTTCTGTATGCAGGTGGGTAGTCAGGAAAACAAAGGAAACTCTATCGAAATTTCAGTACATGAGTTAGTTATTATAATTGGATTCTGGCTTAGCAGTTGTATCTGAGTGCCCCAATCAGATACTAGTCATGACTTATAGGTTGGGTCGTGACATAACATGTCTAACAAACACCTCTAATTAGATAAGAGCGGGGGCCAAGACAAAGCAATCGGGCTCACCCTCATCGTCACAATAGACAATGAAGAAGAATGTCTCAATACATAATAAGAGCAATATAGACCAAGGTCCCCGAAGTGGAGGACTCACCAACTAGCTTGAGTAGTACTAAACTAGCCACGTGGAGGAGGAGGATGATCAACTTGGGCTTCGGTTTCTACATGGTGATATCATGTAGGTAAGAATATGCGTTAGTACATTTAAATATACTAAGAATGTATGGGCTTCGGTTCCTACATGGTGATATCATGTAGGCAAGAGTAAGAGCTAGTACATTTGTATGTACTAAGTATGTAGGATGCAATGCAACATGAGATAAGCATCATGATATAAATGCATAACAATAGCCAATAGACATAATATAACAATATGACATGTATGTCAATGCATAAGTAAAACATTCCTAAATAACTCATGCTTATATAGGATATCATATATGTAGAAGAGACCAAGCTAGCTTTCCAAAGTACAAACCCCTTGGTAGGTTGGTGATGATGCCATCCCATCACTTAGGTGGTGAGGTATAAACCCCTCACTAGGTTAATGAGTACCAACCCCCATCTAGGTTGATGATGATGCCACCCCATCGCCCTGGTGGTGAAGTACAAACCCTTCACTAGGTTGATGCGTACGAAGCCCCGTCTAGGTTACCCAGGCTCTTGGTCCCCCCGGATTGGGCATGGTCTAAAATACCTGAAATAGAAATAAGAAAAATAATATGGGAAAAATTAATTGAATACGAAGAAGGAGAAATTAACAAGTTAATTAACCAATCTTGGTATGATGACATAAATTTAGAATTACAAGAACTAGATGAAAGTATTTATAGCTCAAAACATAGCAAAATAGTCACAACTTTACATAGCTTTAACATAATTCATAAATATGTTCATACTAGTAAACCCATTTGCAAAATCAACTTTAAATCATACAAATTAAGTAAAAAGGAGATTAGGGGCACCATGGGTGGAAGAACCCAATGGCTAAAACCTACATACCTTAGCTTTTGGAGAAACCTTGAAGAAGATTGGAGATGGAGACTTGAAGCTTGAAGGAGAATCTTGAGATCCGGATGAGGGTTTGAGACTTGAATTTTGAGAGAACTATAAGACTAAGTGTTTGAGTGAGTATTGGGGAATGTTTAGGATGTTATGAGGGTGAAATATGACTTAGGTCCAAGACTCAAAAGTCTTAGACCGCAAGATAAATAACTGGGCAGAATTTACACATGTGGACCTATCGCGGAGACCAAGTTTACACATGTCCACAACAGCTGCGTGCGCGGCACCGTCACGGACCAATTCTGAAAATTAAAATTTTGAAAATTTGAAATTGTGATTCGATTGCTCTAATATTAGGGTTAGACCACTTTTCCCCTAATTTTGACCCCCCTGGATAAGAATATGAAGTTGGATTTTCCATATTGCACACGAATTTGAGATATATGAAATTTAAAATTCTGGGCATTCCAAGGCACATTTTCAGGCACTTTTTGGGCCGTTTCAATATCTCCCCCTTGGGAACATTCATCCTTGAACGTAAAAGAGTCGTATAAGACATGAGTAATCAAGAACAAATTAGCCCCAACAAGAATGCAACATTACGTTTAAGCACCATTTTCAAAACCACAACATAAGTTTAGAATCATCATAAATTTGTCAACTTAAACATGAATACATATGAATGACATAGGGGCTGAAACATAAGACTTGAATTAACATAGGGGACTTAGAGTTAGTACCTTAGGCTTGAGCGGAGTGGAAGAGATAAGGATACCGCTTTTGCATGTCCGCCTCGGCCTCCTATGTAGCACTTTCAACTTGTTGGTTTCTCTAAAGGACCTTAACGGATGCCACCTCCTTCTTCCTCAATCTCTTCACTTGCCTATCCAAAATCTGAATCGGAGTCTCCTCATAAGTCAAGTTATCCTCAACAACACCCGCAACATCAAGAGGCACAATAGCATTAGGATCACCAATACATTTTCTCAACATAGAGACATGAAACACCAGATGAACTAAATTCATTTCACTAAGCAACTTCAACTCATAAGCTACCTTGCCAGCCCTCCTCAAGACCTCATAAGGATGAACATATCTTGGACTCAACTTCTCTTTTTTACCAAAATGGACCATACCTTTCATTGGAGAAACTTTCAAATAAACCCAAGCACCCACTTGAAATTCAAGGTCTTTTCTTCTCACATCGGCATAGGATTTTTGACGACTTTGGTCTATTTTCAACCTTTTCCTAATCATCCTAACCTTGTTAAGAACCTCCATAACCAGATCTGGTCCTATTAAAGCCACCTCTCCAACCTCAAACTAACCAACTGGTGATCTACAATGTCTCCCATAAAAAGCCTCGAAAGGAGCCATACCAATGCTAGAGTGATAACGATTATTGTATGCAAACTCAATCAAGAAAAGATGGTCATCCAAACTACCCTTAAACTCCAAGGCACAAGCCCTAAGCATATCCTCAACTGTTTGAATGGTTCTTTTGGCTTGGCCATTCGTTTCAGGGTGAAAGACTGTACTAAGGTGAACTTTTGTACCAAGACCCCTTAGAAAAGACCTCCAAAAGTGTGAAGTGAATTGTGCACCACGATCCGATATGATAGATAAAGGAACCTCATGCAACCTAACATAATCCAAATATTTTATCAAATACTTGGCGAGTGTATAGTGCTACTGTAAAACTATGCAAATAATGTAATCTCACTAACTCATGGATGTACAACCTTGAATACTCTTCAGCCCCATATATGGTCTTCACTGGTAGAAAGTGAGCTGATTTCGTCATCCTATCAACCACCACCCATATAGAATCAAAACCTTTCCTAGTCTTGGGCAATCTAACTACAAAATCCATATTAATCACCTCCCATTTCAAGGTAGGAATCTCTATGTCTTGGGTTAGGCCACCTGGCTTTGATGTTCAGCCTTGACTTGTTGACAACTATGGCAACTGAAAATGAATTTGGCAATGTCCCTCTTCATGCCTCCCCACCAATGCATATCCCTCAAGTCTCTATACATTTTGGTGGAACCGAGGTGGACAGAATAAGAAGAATTATGGGCCTCATCAATGATTTTCTCCCTTAAACGATAAACTCAAGGCACACACAACCTACCTTTTGGGGAGAATAGAATAAGAAGAATTATGAGTCTCATCAAGGATTTTCTCCTTCAAACCACCAACACAAGGCACATACAACCTACTTTGGTACCTAAGGGAACCATCTCTCCCTTGGGAGAAAACCTCTACTTTGCCCTCTTTCACCAAGACTTCAATTCAAGCAAGGAGGAGTCAAGATCTTGTTTTGCTATCACCTCATCATTATTGGAGGCTCTTATGGTCAGTGAACATATCCACATACACCTCATACAAGTAGTGACGCCATATCTTTAAGGCAAACACAACGGCGGCTAACTCTAGATCATGGGTAGGGTAATTCCTTTCATACACCTTGAGTTGTCTAGAAGCATAAGCTATGACCTTCCCATTTTGCATCAACACACAACCCAACCTAACCCGGGAAGCACTATAATACACCATAAATCCCTCAAGCCCATCCGGTAGTGACAATATAAGAGCGGACACAATCTTGTCTTTCAACGTTTGGAAGCTCCTCTCACACTTATCGGTCCATAAAAAATTAACCTTATTTTGATTCAGTTTTATCATAGGGGAAGTAATGGAGGAGAACCAACAAACCTTCTATATAAACCTGCTAGGCCCAAGAAGCTCCTAATATTCTACAGGGTCAATGGCCTAGGCCAATTTTTCTTAGGATCCACTTTTATACCATCCCCTGACACCTCATGACCCAAGAATGCAACCTCCTTCAACCAAAATTCAGATTTGTCCTATTTGGCATACAATTTCTCCTTCTTCAACCTTTGCAATACAATCCTCAAATGACCCATATGCTCCTCCCTACTATGTGAATAGATCAATGTGACTCATCCTTCTTTTTCACAAACAACACTGGAGCACCCCAAGGTGATTTGAAAGGTCTAATAAATCCTTTTTCAAACAAATCTTTCAATTGTTTCTTTAACTCCTTCAACTCCACCGGGGCCATATGGTAGGGGGAATGGAGAGGGTTGAGTATCCGGGAGGAGGTCTATGCTAAAATCTATTTCCTTTTTGGGAGGAACACCAGGAAGGTCATTTGGGAAGACATCAAGAAACTCATTTACAACCAGAACCGACTCTATGGAAGGGACTTTCTACTCCACATCTTTAACCCTCACAAGATGGTAAAGACACCTTTTAGAGATCAATTTACGGGCTTTAATGCAAGAAATGAATCTACCCTTGACCACTACATCTTGACTTTTCATCTCAAGGATAGGTTCATTAGGGAATTGAAACTTGAGTCTATGGGTTCTATAATCTATAGAAGCATATTAGGTATGCAACCAATCTAACCCAAGAATAGCATCCAAATCTATCATGTCTAATTCAACAAGATTACAAGGCAACAACTTAGGAAAAATACAAACAGGACAACTTCTATAAACTTTCATAGCAACAATAGAGGCACCAATAAGAGTAGACACTTTATACGACTCATGCAATAACTCAGGGTCAACATCGAACATTTGGGCAATAAAGGGGGTAATGAAAGAAAGAGTGAAACCCGGTTCAATCAAAGTATATACATCAAAGTCAAAAATTTTCAATGTACCAGTAACAACATCAGAAACCTCACCAACCCCTTGCCTCCCATGTAGAGCATAAAATCGATTGTGCCTATCACGACCCAAGCCTAGGGCTTAGACGTGACACGGTGAATGGGAACCCAAAGGAACCACAATCAAGCCTCTTTACTTTTCATAACATATCCTTAGTCACGAAAGCTAACAAAAGACATATATATTAAAAACAAGGGCAATGGAGCTAAGCGAGAACTTGCCAAAACAACAAGGAGTCAAAACTCATATCATAAATACACAACTTGTCCAACAAACATCTCTAATTACATAGATGGAGCGGGGTCAAGACAAGTTAACCGGGCTCACCCTCAAATGTCAAATAGAATGTAAGAAAGTGTCCAATACATATATAAGAGAAAACATAACTAAGGTCCCTAAAATGGAAAACTCACCAATAAGCTTAGAATAGCACCATCTAGCCACTTGGAGGAGGAGGAGGATCAACTCGGGCACCGATTCCTACATGGTGATATCATCTAGGCAAGAGTTGCTTGGAAATGATCTTGGAATCCAATATTGTTCTTGGGTTTCCTTGAAATTGAATTGGAGATTGATAGAGGCTCTTTAGAGGATTTGGAAGTGTGAATTAGATGAGAGTAGTGAAAAGTAGGTCCTTAGGATTAGGGTTTAGGTCTTCTAGGAAGGTTAAGATAGCCTAAAAAGCCAAAAAAGGGTCATTAGGATAATTAGCATTTACAAAAATACCATTAGTGAACAGATGGAAAAATGGGCAAAGTATTGCCCCACTGAAGGCCCTATGGGTCGTGTGGCACTCCACGGGTCGTGTGGCACTCCACGGGTCATGTGGAGCCTCACGACCCGTGTGGAGGCTCGTGGTACCATACTTGGTGCTGGAAAAAGTTGCCTAGGCCCCACGCCAAGGGCCACAACCCATGCCACCTGCCACGACCCATGTGGGTGGTCGTGGTCCATGCCTTAGCCTCAAACTCACCTCCATGCATGCCAAGCTCCCTTACTTACCTTCACATCCCTCCTCATGACTAGTGGCAAGCCTCACGACCCATGCCACTAGTCCTGGTCCATGTCTTAGGCTCAAAATGGTTTTTCCCAGCCTCATATACCTCACACGAGCCGTACAAGCCACCACTGCCTGTATAGATGCCTGTGTGACATCACTGCATGGGAGGGTCTCACGAAAATGATCATAACTCCCTCATTCATCCTCAGAATGAGGTGAAACCAAGTGCGTTGTGAAGCTAACTCAAAGGGCTTTCATGTGACATATTGTGGGCCACCCAATTCCGAAATGTGCTAAATATTATGGTAGTTTAAAGTTGACCCTAGTATGAAACAATACCTAAAACTCAACTTTTAGGGAAGTCTTGAACTCGTTTAGGTACTAGGAGTCTCCCATGAACCTAATACGCCCCCAACCTAACCAAATAAAGCTTGAAACATGGATATAAAAGAGCATAAAGTTATTAGGGGTCAAAATATCTCTCCCTTGGGAAAATTCGTCCCAGAATATAAAAGAAATGTATAAAAGGAAGGTAACCATGAAGATTTTTAGCCTAACATGGATGCAACAAATGTATCTAAATATGATTTTCAAAAGTCTCAACATGAACATCAAAATTTACCATAAAACCTTGCCCATATAAACATGAATGCATGTAATGGCTTAAGGCCAAAAATTAAGATTTGAAATCGCATGTACCTTAGGCTTGAGTGGAGTGGAAAAGATAAGGACACCACTTTTGTATGTCTTCTTCGGCCTCCCATGTAGTGCTTTTGACTTGTTGGTTCCTCTAAAGGACCTTAACAGATGTCACCTACTTGTTCCTCAATCTCTTCACTTGCCTATCCAAAATACGAACCGGGACCTCCTCATAAGTCAAGTTATCCTCAACAACATAAAACACATCAAGAGACACAATGGCATTAGGGTCACCCACACATTTTCTCAACATAGAGACATAGAACACTGGATGAACCAAGTTTATTTCACTAGGCAACTTCAACTCATAAGCTACCTTGCCAATCCTCTTCAAGACCTCATAAGGACTAACGTACCTTGGACTCAACTTCCCCTTTTCACTGAAATGGACCACACCTTCATTGGAGAAACCTTCAAATAAACCCAATCACCTACTTTGAATTCAAGGTCTCTTCTTCTCACATCGACATAAGATTTTTGACAACTTTGGGCCATTCTTAACCTTTCCCTAATCATCCTAACCTTCTCACGGGCATCCATAACCAAATGCGGTCCCAATAAGGCCACCTCTCCAACCTCAAAACAATCGACCAGTGATATACATCACCTCCCATAAAGAGCCTCAAAAGGAGCCATACTGATGCAAGAGTGATAGCTATTATTATATGCGAATTCAATCAAAGGAAGATAGTCATCCCAACTACCCCTCAATTCCAATACACATACCCTAAGTATATCTTCAAGGGTTTGAATGGGTCTTTCTGGTTGGCCATCCATTTGAGGGTGAAAGGCCGTGCTAAGGTGAACTTTTGTACCTAGAACCCTTTGAAAAGACCTCTAAAAGTGTGAAGTGAATTATGAACCACGAT
>DF366667.1:11968-22020 GCA_000787875.1 Solanum virginianum
ATCCGATATAATGGACAAAGGAAACATATGTAACCTGACTAACTAATGAATGTACAACATTGCATACTCTTCGGCCCTATATGTGGTCTTAACCAGTAGAAAGTGAGCTGATTTTGTCATCCTATCAACCACCACCTAAATGAAATCAAAACCTTTTCTAGTCTTGGGCAATCCAACCACAAAATCCATATTAATAATATGGAACCATTAACCACAACAAAACCACAACCCACATCTTCCAACCTCACCCCAAATCTAGCCACTGTATGCACCTCCCTAGCCATCTCTCTATCAGCACCATCCACATGAGTTAGGCTTGTCACGCCCTCACTCCTGCTAATGAGGACTGGCACCCGTGCCGATAAGGCTCGGGAGAACTAACCTATATCTATGCGCTTTCTATACATATTATAAGGGATTTCTACTCTTGACTAATTGTACAACATAAAAATATAAGCTTGAGACACGCAAAGCTCCGAAGCAACCTGTAGCTTGGTAACCATAGTTGGATATCCTGTACTCCTACTGGGGAGATCCACTAGCACCTGTAGCTGCAACATGAAATGCAAGTCCCCCGTAAAGGACATCAGTACGAGATAATGTACTGAATATGTAAGGCAGGAAATACTATATATGAAGTAAAAACTCAAATAAAACTATCCACTGGTGTAGGATAAGAGACGACCTTTAGTTATACTAAGGGATCCTGTACTTTATGTTCTTTTTTTTATTACTTTACCTTTATTACAAATGACTAGCTGATCAGTGGCAAGTCTATATTGGGATCGGCCCTGGCTAGGCTTTTCCTTTAACCCCTTGGGCTACCCGCCTTGATAGGATTGACCCTGGCTAGGTGATTCTTCCACCCCTCGGGTTACCACCCATACCTTTTAATTACCATTGAGATAATTGTTTTGGTGGTCACAATATTAGAGCTGTAGGGTTATATATGTAGCATATGGCATGTATATAATCATACAAGACAATATGACAATGAAAAGAGTACATTATATAAATAATGAAATGCATATGAGATGAAACAACTTGTGAACTTTATTTAGCAGCAAGAACCTATGTAACTTGGTATCCACGTATGTATGTAGATTTGAAGGTGACTATGTATGGGAGCATATGAACATGTAAAAGAGTAGCAGCAAGAACCTATGTAACTTGGTATCCACATATGTATGTAGATTTGAAGCTGACTATGTATGGGAGCATATGAACATGTAAAAGAGTTGAGATATGGTTAATAGTTGTGTTGGAGTTGGTAAGTGCCTTTAAGTGCCAAGGAAGAATATAGATTTCATGCCAAGTAATACAAAATCGAGTAGCCTTACATACCTCATTGTACGACCTCAGTATTACCTCGAGATAACCTTACCTTCATCCAAATATCTATCTACAATATACTAGGTGATAAAACTAGCATTAGCAGCCAATGGATACATCTTGGCAGCCCAATCTTATAAAAAACAACAACATACGGGCTGCAAGTGTGTAATTAAAAACCCGAGCGTATTCTTTCAACGTCTTCGCCCCTAAGTGTATTTTCTAATACATATTCTCATGTACATATCATGTGCACCCTGTTTTAGTGCCATAACAGCCTTACAACAGCCCACAAAGTACAACACAAAACAATTATTCACAACATACAAATGGGCGGCATAACGTTACATCCCTTAACTATATTTTGACGTTGACGATTCCAAACCTATTCCAAATTTAACTAAATAGTCCCCACCATATATACATATAAAACTAGTCCTAAAATAGTTCAAAAATAGTCCTCAAAATAGGTGGAGGATGTGAGACCATAGTCCTCAGTCAATCAGCTCACAATTTCTACTAACAACACATTTTGAATAACACGCACCTATAACTGGGCCTTCTTATCAGTCAATCAGCCCACAAGATCCTATTACGAGCATAATTACGGTATCACATAAGAACACACTTTCTCAGACTATAAAAAGGGTGCAGCAACCTTTTTACATCATTATAGAACTAATAAACATTAAGAAAAGTAGCCTCCCTTCATAATCAATCTAACCAAAAAGAGAAAAGCTTCCAAATAAACAAGAAAAATGTACAACAACTTTTGGGAACACATGCTGTCCAATAATTTTAGATTGTTTTTCTCATGTGGCCATAGCTGTCTAGATGCATAAGAGATACTTTTCCATATCTAGCCTTTTGGGAACACATGCTGTCCAATAATTTCAGCAATGGTATAGTTAACTTATCCTCTTGTTTTACATAAGAAAACCATACTAAACACATAAGTAAACTTACTTACCTTTAAATGCAAGGTTTAGTGCTTTTTTAGGGATCCTTGTGAGGTTGTGAGGCTTGTTTTGCACACTTTGAAAGAGAGCAAAGAACAACCAAGAAAAGGAAGATGTAGGACTTCTCCAAGAACCCTAGGGGGTTGTTTTGGCTGCCTTGTTAAGTGAAGTAAAGAGAGAAAAGAGTTTTTTTGGGAAGCTGGAAATTACTCCAAAGTGAAATGAATTAAGGTACTATTTTTGAGCCCTTTTAAAGGCTCACTTTGGCCGACTTTACCTAGAGATTTTTACCACGTATTATCATATATTAGCAAGCTAGTGATGCAGTAGCATGGCCCTTACATTTGGGCCTAAATGGGTCTCCAAGTTGATGGGCCTTGGCTACGCATTTTCTTAATTGTTCTTCATTTAGTTTGGGTCCAATTCACCAAGTGATTCTTGTTATACTTGGGCCCTTTTAGTAATCATCTTGGTCTGTAAGTATAGTCCATTTATAATGCTAAAACATGGTCTAAAGTTACACCCTTAATACAGAATTTATTCATAATCGAACTTGGACAAATTCGACGTCGGGTCTCATCTCCGTCTAGCTAGCAAGTTTAAGCTAAGCAAGTAGGTGACTCACCTGCTAGCTTCCTAAGTCCTATAAGCACCTTAATTATCTCTCTTTTTTTAGGGCCATGATACCTTCAATCGGTTTAAAACTTATTTACACTTGACCCTCTTCAGCGTTAGCCACACATATCGCCCTCTAACATGAGATTAAAGAACTTTTAGAAATTAGCGCTAATTTGAAAAGCCATATCTTATTTCATCTGCATAGTACTAGTATTGTAAGGTGTGAGGTGTTGCATCCTCTCCTCTAGGAACATTCATCCTCGAATGTTAGCACAATTGGATAGCTTAACAAAATTTAAATCTTTACTTACACAAACTTTTGACAACACACTAAATTTTCAATCATACGTACCTATTAGTGTCCCAATTCTACATGTTGAACTTCCTCTTTTGCTTTAAAAAAGTAAGGGTATTTTGATTTCGTCGTGTCCTCGGCCTCCCATGTTATTTCTTCTGCTTGCTGGTTTCTCCAAAGTACCTTTACTAAAGCTATTTCTTTATTCCTTAGTTTCTTAACTTAACGATCTAGAATAGCAATAGGTACCTCTTCATAGGTGAGATCTTCTATAACTTGCACATCCTCAATAGGATTGATACGGGATGGGTCATCTATGCATTTTCGAAGCATTGAAACATGGAAAACTGGATGAACCATTGAAAGCTATTGGGATAGCTCTAGTTCATATGCAACCTACCCAAACCTCTTAATAATCTGGTATGGTCCTATGTAACGCGGACTCAGTTTTCCCTTATTACCAAACCTCATAACCCTTTTCATTAAAGATACCTTTAAGAAAACCCAATCCCCTACTGAAAACTCTAGTCCTCTCCTTCTAGCATCCGCATATAATTTATGATGACTTTGACCTATTTCTAGCCACTGTTGTATTACCTTAACTTTTTTCATGGCTTGTTGTACAATTCTTGACTATCTGTTTGAGGGTGGAAAGCTGTACTCAAATTCACTTCTGTCCCTAAACTCCTTTGGAAGGATTTCTAAAACTTTGCAGTGAATTGAGCTTCTCGGTCTGATATAATAGAGATCAGGACTCCATGTAACCTGACTATCTCTTTGAGATATATCTTGGCATACTCTTCAGATATATAATCACTCCTAACTGGCAAGAAGTGTGTTGACTTTGTGAGTCTGTCAACTATTACCCATATGGAGTCAAACTTCTAAAATGAGCGAGGCAAACCAACTTCTGAAATGGGCGAGGCAAACCGGTAACAAAATCCCCATATTGACCATATCCCACTTCCATGTTGGAAGCTCTATACATTACATATAACCTCCTGGCTTTTGGTGTTCTACTTTCACTTGTTGGCAATTCGGACATTGAGCCACAAATTCTGCAAGATCTCTTTTCATGCCTTTCCACCAAAACATTCCTTTCAGGTCATGATACATCCTAATGGATCCTGGATGGATGGAATATCTGGAATGATGGGCTTCTTCCATTATCCTTTTTCTTAACCTATTAACATCAGGGACACATAATCTATTTTGGCAATACAGTACTCCATTTTGTGTAAGTTCAAAGCCCTTCATCGTACCACATCAGGGACACATAATCTATTTTGGCAATATAGTACTCCATTTTGTGTAAGTCAAAGCCCTTTATTATACCCTGACTCACCTTGTCTTTCAGTCGTCGTAAAAGAAGATCCTCGAACTGTTTTTCTTTGATCTCCATTGCTAATGAATATTTTGCTGCATTATGTACCACAATCCCTTCTTTTGGGGTTTCAAGAAGGCAGATTCCCAAATTAGCTAGTTGTCGTCGATCCTTAGCCGCTCCTTGACTTACCATGGTCTGGTCACCAGTGTATTCATGATTGCCTTACGACTCAGAGCATCAGCTACTACATTTGCCTTCCCCGGGTGGTAAAGTATATGAAAATCATAATCTTTTATTAGCTCTAGCCATCTTTGCAGCCTTAAGTTTAGATCTTTCTTCTTAAAAATGTATTGTAGGCTCTTATGATCAATATATATATGTCAACGTGAACCCATACAAATAGTGGTGCCATATTTTCAAAGCAAACACAATCGTTGCTAGCTCAAGATCATATGTTGGATAGTTTTTCTCATGTGGCCAGAGCTGTCTAGATGCATAAGCAATTACCCTACCATATTGTGTCAGTACACACCCTAAGCTAACCCCTAAAGCATCACAATACACTACATACCCCTCGGTGCCTTCTGGAAGTACTAATACAGATGCAGAAGTTAGCTTCTTTTTCATCTCGTGGAAGCTCCTTTCACATTCATCATTCCATTGGAACTTGGTTGCCTAATGTGTCAACTTTGTTAGAGGTGCAAAAATAGAAGAAAAACTTCAACAAACCTCCTGTAATAACTTGCCAAACCTTGGAAGTTCCGAACTTCTGTGGGTGTTGTTGGTCTTGGCCAATCTTTCATAGCCTCTATCTTTTGTGAATCAACCCTTATTCCTCATCAGACACAATATGACCCAAGAATGACACTGAGTTTAGCCAAAATTCACATTTAGAAAATTTGGCATACAACTGTCTATCACGAAGAACTGTAACAGTTGTCGTAAGTGATTTGCATGGTCCTCTTCCAATCTTGAATATACTAAAATGTCATCTATAAATACTATCATGAACATATCTAAGAATGGCTTGAATTCCCTATTCATCAGATCCATAAAAACTGCTAGTGCATTCGTTAGTCCAAATGACATAACAAGAAATTCAAAGTGACCATAGCGCATTTTGAAAGCAGTCTTACGTATATCTTTCTCCTTCACCCTAACTTAGTGATACTCTGATCTCAAATCAATTTCTGAAAAGCATTTGGCACCCTATAACTGATCAAATAAATCATCAATCCTGGGGAAGGGGTATTTATTCTTAATTGTCACCATATTTAATTGTCGATAGTCAATACCCATTCTCAAGGTGCCATCCTTTTTGCTTACAAATAACACTGGTGCACCCCAAGGGGACACACTACGTCTTGTAAAGCCCTTCTCCAATAAGTCTTTTAACTATTCTTTTAATTCACGTAATTCTGCCAGGGCCATTCTACATGGAGGGATAGAAATAGGTTAGGTGCCTGGAAGTAAGTCAAGACCAAAATCTATTTCTCATTTTGGAGGTAAACCTGGAAGTTCTTCGGGGAACACATCAACAAATTCATTCACCACTACAACTAATTGAAGAGTTGGTGATTCTGCCTCCATATCCCTTACTTTAACATATGTACACCTTAGATATCATCTTCCTTGCCTTAAAATAAGAGATAAACTTACCCTTTGGTGCCCCAATATTGCCTTGCCATTCAAGAACTGCCTTATTTGGAATGTGAAAATACACTCTCTTAGTTCGATAATCCACGGTGGCATAGCAAAAAGCTAACCAATCCATACCCATTGTAATATCAAATTCCACCATTTCTAGGTCTATAATGTCAGCCAATGTGTTGCGGTCACTAACAGTTACTATACAGTCATAACAAACCCTTCTAGCCATAATAGATTCACTGATTGGTGTGGACACTTCAAATAGTTTGTTCAATAATTTGGGTGATCTCTTAAGCTTCCCAGCAACTAGTGGGGTAATGTATAATAGTGTAGAACTAGGGTTAATTAATGCATATACATTATGTGAAAATATGGACAATGTACCTGTGACCACATTGGGTGAAGCTTCCAAATTTTGCTGACTTCCCAGAGCATAAGTGCGATTCTAGACTCTGCTAGAGCTAGCTGCCCCTCTTACACCTCTACCATGACCCATAGGTGCTTATTGACCCCTACCTATTAGAGGAACTGACGATGATGATGCAATAACTGATTTAGTAGGTTGTGTTATATCACCTACACGCCTCCTCAGGCAATCTTTTATCGTATACCCTGGTGCACCACACTAATAACAAACATCTGTCCCAACATGAGATACACCTGAATGACTCTTTCCACACTGTCTACAAGGCTGCGTAGGGGTCATTTGCTGACCTGCTCAATATCCCGCTGTCCGGCGCCTTGCCCTTCACCTCTTAGACCAAACTGATTTCTCCTAGACCCCTGAGGTTGTGGTAGAGCATTGGCTGCAGAGTAGGAGGATGATGGCCTAGGTGGTCTATTAGAAAACCGAGGCCTAAGCTCACCTTGGGACCGTGTAAACTGCCTTGTACACTTGGCCCTCTTGGATTGTACCCTTTCTAACTCTTGTGTCCTTCTCCTTTGCCTCTGATCCTCTAATTTCTGTACAAAAGCTTGCATCCTTGCTATAACTATGTCTCTATTCAAGAAAGCAATGGTACAGTCTCTAACTAGATATGTATCTAATCTATCCACATATCGATGAACTCTATTTGCCATAGTAGCAACTATATTAGCATATAGCCACACTTTTCAACCTATATATCGCTAACTCGATAGCTTCTGTACCACTCACATGCATAACATCTAAAGTGCATTGAATCTGATTAATAAAGTCTTGTGGATCTTCATTAGGATCTGACCCAGTGAAGGATGGAGGGTCCAAATTAACGAAATCACGTTTCCTCGTACCAGCTGCCCTATTCGCACCACCTACACCTGTAACTAGACCTTCTTGTCTTTGACCTTGGCTAGCAACTATACGAATCAATAGTTGGACTGCATTTCTCAGATCCTACATGGTAGCATCGATAGGTGGTTCTGGGAGAATTTCATTACTTCCAAGTTCATTAGGAGCTGGAGGAGTTGGGGATGTTTGTGACAGAGACTCATCTTAAGCCTCATTTTGGTGTCTTACCTAACTGGCTAAACCAACCACCACTTCTACTTTCTTTCTTTTACCTTTGTTCTTCTTGGTTTTTTGCATACTTACTGTACAAAATAATTTAGGAGTTAGACATAATCCACCTATTACACTTGGCTCTATGGCACAATCTAAAGAATGTAAAGAAAGTAACAATGCCTAAATGCCACGTAGCCTCCTGCTTATAAATGTGGTGCACAACACATCGATAAACAAGGTTCTATATAGATATGACTTTGTAGACTCCCTAGGATGACCCGCTCTGATACCACTTCTGTCATGGCCTCACTCCCGTTAAGGCGGACTTGTACCCATGCCGATAAGGTTCAGGAGAACCAACCTGTATCTATGTGCTTTCTATACATATTATAAGGTATTTCTACATTTAACATGCCTTTAAGAAAGTAAACAGTAATAACAAGCCAAAAGGAAATGCATATGACTAGGCCGTTGTAGCCACGTTGTCTAAGGTACAAGACATGACCATACTTTAATTTACATAGTCTACAAAGCCTCTTGATAAGAAAAAGTATCTGATAAGGGTTAGGATAGGTCCTCCCTCGACTAACTGTACAATACAAAAATATAAGCTTGAGACACGCAAAGTTCCGAAGCAACCTGGAGCTTGGTAACCACAGCTGGATATCCTATACTCCTACTTGGGAGATCTAATGGCACCTGTACCTGCAGCATGAAATGTAGGTCCCCCATAAGGGACATCAGTATGAGATAATATACTAAATATATAAGGTAGAAAATACTTTATATGAAGTAACAACTCAAATGAAACTATGCACTGGTGTAGGATAAGAGACCA
Organism: Solanum virginianum; assembly: GCA_000787875.1. Lineage (NCBI taxonomy): Eukaryota > Viridiplantae > Streptophyta > Magnoliopsida > Solanales > Solanaceae > Solanum > Solanum virginianum. The sequence continues at coordinate 20,471 of DF366667.1, forward strand.
CCTTTAGTTATACGGTGGGATCATGTACTTTATGTTCTTTTTTTTATTACTTTACCTTTACTATATAATCCGTGCACAACATGTAATACAAATGACCAGCTGATCAGTGGTAAGTTTATATTGGGATCGGCCCTGGCTAGGCTTTTCCTTTAACACCTTGGGCTACCCCCCATGATAGGATCGACCCTGGCTAGGTGATTCTTCCACCCCTCGGGTTACCACCCATCAATAAGCAATATACTTTACCTTTCAATTACCTTTGAGATAATTCTTTTAGTGGTCACAATATTGGAGCTGTAGTGCTATATATGTTGCATGTGATATGTAGATAATCATACAAGACAATAGGACAATGAAAAGAGTACATTATACAAATAATGAAATGCGTATGAGATGAAACAACTTGTGAACTTTATTTAGCAACAAGAACCTATGTAACTTGGTATCCACGTATATATGTAGATTTGAAAGTGACTATGTATGGGAGCATATGAACACGTGAAAGAGTTGAGACATGGTTAATAGTTGTGTCAGAGTTGGTAAGTGCCTTCATATTATCATATACATATCATTTGCAGCCTCTTTTAGTGTCCATAACAGCCTTACAACAGCCCACAAAGCACAACACATAACAATTATACACAACATACAAATGGGCGGCATGACGTTACATCCCTTAGCTACATTTTGACGTCGATGATTCCAAACCTGTTCCAACTTTAACCAAACAGTACCCACCATATATACACATAAAACTAGTCCTAAAATAGTTCAAAAATAGTCCTCAAAATAGTCAGAGGACGTGAGACCATAGTTCTCAATCAATCAGCCTACAAATTCCTATTACGAGCACAATTACGATATCACACAAGAACTCACTCTCGCGGACTGTAAAAATGGTGCAGCAACCTTTATACATCATTGGGTGCAACAACCTTTATACATCATTAGAGAACTAGTAAACATTAAGAACTGTAGCCTCTTTTCATAAAAAATCCAACGAAAAGGAGAAAAGCTTCCAAATAAACAAGAAAAATGTATAACAACTTTTGGGAACACATGTTGTCGAACAATTTCATCAAGGGTATAGTTAGCTTATCTCTTATTTTACATAAGAAAACTATACTTAACACATAAGTAAACTTGCTTACCTTATCCTTCAAGATGTAGGGATTCTCCAAGAACGCTAGAGGGTTGTTTTGGCTGCCTTGTGAAGTGAAGTAAAGAGAGAAAAAAGTTTTTTGGAAAGCTGAAAATTGCTCCAAAGTGAAATGAATTAAGGTGCTATTTTTTAGCCCTTTTAAAGGCTCATGTTGGCCGACTTTACCTTGAGCATTTGACCACATATTATCATATATTAGCAAGCTAGTGATGTAGCAGCTTGGCCTTTACACTTGGGCCTTGGCTACCAATTTTCTTAATTCTTCTTCATTTAGTTTGGGCCCAATTCACAAAGTGAGTCTTATTATACATGGGCCCTTTTATTATTCATCTTAGGATGTAAGTATAGTCCATTTATAATGCTAAAATATGGGCTAAAGTTACACCCT
>DF366667.1:22172-34535 GCA_000787875.1 Solanum virginianum
ATGGTTTCACATTGAATTTTCTTGAATGATTTCATCCCTAAATTGCATGGTGCACCTCAATTATCTCTTTCTTTAGGGCCATGATCCTCTCAATTGACTTAAAACTTATTTACACTCGACCCTCTTCAGCGTTAACCACATATATCACCCTCTAACATGAGATTCAAACACTTTTAAAAATTGGCGCTAATTTGAAAAGCCATATCATGTTTCATTTGCGTAGTACTAGTATTGTAAGGTATGGGGTGTTACAAGGCTACCCATAGACACCTAACTCAAAGCATCCGCCACAACATTTGCCTTACCAGGTGGTAATGCACACACATGACATTGTCCTTAAGAAGTTCTAGCCACCTTCTTTGCCTCAAGTTGAGATCTTTTTGAGGAAAGACATATTGGAGGCTCTTATGATCGGTGAAGACATCAACATGCATGCCATACAAATAATGATGCCAAATCTTTAATGTAAACACCACGGCAGCCAATTCAAGATCATGGGTAGGGTAGTTCTTTTCATGTACTTTGATTTGCCTAGAAGCATAGTCTATGACCTTACCATTTTGCATAAGCACACAACCCAAACCAACTCTAGATGCATCATAATACACAACAAAACCATCAACCCCATCTGGTAGTGACAATATAGGAGCAGACACAAGCCTACTTTCAATATTTGGAAGCTTTTCTTACATTCATCAATCCACACAAACTTAACCTTCTTTTGAGTCAATTTTATTGTAGGGGAAGCAATGGAGGAGAACCCTTTCATGAACCTTCTATAGTAACCCGCAAGGCACAAGAAGCTCTGAATATCCGATGGGGTCAATGGTTTAGGCCAATTCCTAATCACATCATTTTTCTTAGGATCCACTTTTATACCATCTCTCGACATCACATGACCCAAGAATGAAACCTCTTTCAACAAAAAATCACACTTTCTATATTTAGCATACAATTCTCTTCCCGCAATCTTTGCAACACAACCCTCAAATGACCTATATGCTCTTCAAATAACCTAATGCTATTATACCTCTTAATGTTGTGGGGGTGGTTGAATACAAGTTAACATATGAAGAGGTTCCAGTAGAGATCTGGGATAGACAAGTGAAGAGGTTGAGGAACAAGGAGGTTGTTTCCGTTAAGGTTCTTTGGAGGAATCAACAAGTTGAAAGTGCTACATGGGAGGCCGAAGTGGATATGCAAAAATGATATACTTATCTCTTCCATTCTACTTAAGCCTAAGGTACTAATTCTAAGTCTTCTATAAGATTTCATAACTCATGTTTCAGCCCCTAGGTCATTTGCATGAATTCATGTTTATATTAACAAAGTTCATGGTGATTGTTTTGCACTTATTTTGAGATTTTGAAAATAGTGTTTTGAGAGTGTTGATGAATTCTTGTTGGGGGTGATTTTATCATGATTTCTCTTCTCATATATGTTTCTTTGACATTCGGGGATGAATGTTCCCAATGGAAAGATATTGAAATGACCCCAAAAAGTGCCCGAAAATGTACCTCGGAAGTGCCCGAAATCGTAATATCCATATGTCTCAAAATTCATGTGTGATATAAACAATCTGACTCATATTATTGATCAAGGTGTCAAATTGACTGGGGAATGGATCTCACCTCGATTTTAGAGCAAAGGAATTGCAATTTCATTTTCCCAAAAATTAATTTCCAGTGAGCTCTGCGCGCCCCTAGCACGACGTAGCCAGGGCGCACAGATTTGTATTTTGTTGACTGCTTTGCTTGTTCATCCAAGATATTTATCTTGGGCCTAAGTCCTCCCATGCATGAAAATACCTATACTTAGCCATATTTCAACACCATATCATACAAAACATTCCCCAATACTCACTCAAACACTTAAGACAAATATTTCATCCCAAAACTTATGTCCCAAAAGTCATCCAGATCTTAAGGATTTCATTCAAGCTTCAATTTTCCATTTCCAATCTTCATCAAGGATTCTCCAAAGTCAAGGTATATGGGTTTCAACCATGGGTCCTTTCACACGTGGTGCCCAAGCTTCCTTTTTACCTAAATTACATGTTTCTAAGTTGATTTTACATATGGGTTTTCTATTATGTTGACTATGAACTATGTTAGGGTATTGTAAAAGTGTGACTATTTGAGTATGTTTTGACCTACGAATCTTTGATCTATCTTGCGATTTCATGAAGGATTTTGATGTATACTGCTTGTGGGTGTTACCAAGTGTTGGTAGATGGTTTCACATTGAATTTTCTTGAATGATTTCATCCCTAAATTGCATGGTTTTACACTAGCACTATACACCCGCCAAGTGTTTGATTAAAATATATGGTTATGATTTCTTGAGGAATTATTTTTCGAAGGACTTGACTTTTTTTACAAGGCACAATAAGTACCTCTTCGTACTATTTTTTTATGATTACTATAAAATAAAAGAGTTTCCTCTCATTTTCAATCACAATTTTTTCTGATCAGTCTCCTATATCGTGTTGGGAATTAATCATGCACCACTCGGGGGGTTGTGAGCCCGAGTAACCACGTCGAGGGGTTTGTACCTTGGTAACCATGTCAAGGGGTTTGTACCTTGATAACTGAGTTAAGGTGTTGGTACCTCAATGACCACGGGTGATAGGGTAAGATGCTCCACCAACCAATTGAGGGGTTGGTACCTCAATCGCCATGGGTGGTAGGGTGAGACGATCCACTAATAAATTGAGCGGTTGGTACCTCAACAGAGTATGAATTCTATAATAATGGTCTCTTCTTACAAATGTATTATGTTCTATGTAAGCATGATTTACCTCAAGCATCTTCTATGCATGCATATTACTACATGCTTATTCATTGCCTATGTTATGCATTTCGATTACGTTGCTTATCTCTTGTTGCATTGCATCCTACGTACTTAGTACACTCAAATATACTAACACATACTCTATGCCTACATGATGTCACCATGTAGCAACTAGAGCCCCACTTGAGCATCTTTCTCCATGTGGCTAGTATGATTTATCTCAAGCTAGTTGGTGAGTCCTCCATTCTTGGGACAATGTCTAAGTTCTTATGCTATGTACTAAAACTATCTTTCTTTTATGTATGTATTGACTATGAGGGTGAGCTCGATTGCTTGTCATGGCCTCCGTTCCTATCTAAGTTTTAGAGGTATTGTTGGATATGTTATTATTGAGCTTTGACTCTCTTGTTTTGATATTTATGTTATGAAGTTTCCCTTTTGCCCCTTTGCCCTTATTTCTAATCTAATTAATTACTTCCACGACCAATGATATGTAATGATATGTTAAGAGGGTTGCTTGGGGTCCCTTTGAGTTCCATATTCACCTTGTCACATTTAGGCCCTAGGCTTGGGTCGTGACAAGAGTAGACTTTTGATAGCCTAGAGTCACCACAAGAGTTATGCTGATAAGAAGGTTAGGGCTCTTGAGTTCTTGGTTGGGGATAGTGTTTGGCTAAAGGTTTTCCCCCTGATGGGTGTGATGAGACTTGGGAAGAGGGGTAAGCTAGACCCAGATTCATTAGTTTATTTGAGATTTTTAGAGAGTTGGTGAGGTAGCCTATGAGTTGGCTTTACCACCATAACTATCTTCTCTTCATCCTATTTTTCATGTTTCTATGCTCCGTCGGTAAATTTCAGATGAGTTCCATGTGATTTCTTATTATTCTATTGAGTTGGGTCTAGTTTTGTCATTTGAAGAGGAACCTATAGCTATAATGGAAAAGCAGGTTTGGAGATTGACATCCAAAGATATACCTTCTGTGTAGGTTCAGTGGCAGCACCGTTCTGTTGATGAGGCCACTTGAGAGTTAGAGTCTGACATACGGGCTAGATATCCCAGCCTTATTGAGGCTTCAGGTACTCATCTTTTCCTTATGTTCAAGGATGAACATACTTTTAGTGATGAATGATGTAATGACTTGGTTGGTCATTTTTGTCTTTATCTGTAAAAATTACTGTTTTACCCTTTTATAAGTTTCTTTGGGCCTACTTTGAACTATCTGAATAATTAGAACTGAAATCTTGAGTTTTAAAAGTTGAAAAATATAAGTTTTGGTCTTTTTGAAAGCTTAAGTTGTTAAAAAAGTGAGTGTTTGTGTAATTCTAAGTTTTGGAGGTTGGGTCGGGGATCTATTGATTCTATTAGCTCCAGAATGTCGAAACTGAACTACAAAAGTTGCAGAACTAAATTTGGAGTCAAAATGAGGTTTGTACGCCCAAAGTTGTGATTTTGGTCGTGTTTAGAATCAAAGTTTGCTTTTGGTCAATATTCGAAGTTCGATAGCTACAATCGACATTGTGCTAGATCCAATACTTCTGTATGGTTAAATTAGAGTTAAAAATGTCATCGTCATAATTTTTGGAGTTTCAAAGGGTAGTTTTGATATTTTAAGTTTTAAACTAGTTTTATTGACTTGCATTGGTAAATGTGTCATGGAGGCATGGGGGCAGCAGTGGGGAATCTTGGACAATGGGTGAAAGCCTGACCCAGCAATATCGCATGAGTGAAGAAGGGAAATGCCGATAGAATAAAATTTCGATGATTTCGTTGGGTCCAAATCATTGTTTCTTGTATGGATACATATAAAGTTTATGAAATTCTAAGTTAGGATGAGTTACGGGGGTCCGTTTTGAATTTTGGCAATGGTTGGTGTGGAGGTATCTAGTGCAGCCCATTTTTGTTCTCTGCCTTCATGGAGAAGGGTTAGCACACAATACAATAAGTCAGCGATCGCAGACAATTGTCTACCTTTGCGGAGTACATTTTTGCTGAATTAGTGTTAAAGAAGTAAAATCTCCGTTCGCACTCCATTTTCAAAGTTCAAGCTTTGAGAGACGATTGTTGAAGATAGTTTTCGGAGAAATCTTTTTGGTTAGCTTCTAACATTATTTTGATTAATTTTTATGGTTTTTATCTTGATTTTAGCTTGAATTCCACGATTTTGAATGTCTAAAATTGGGAATTTTTGGTCTTTGATTTTGAAACTTTAAATGATAATTTCTCCATTAGTTTTAACTCGATTTTAGTGGGATATTCACCCACAAATTCCTTTTTTCATATAGAATCCAATTTTGAATTCAATTTCCAGATTTGAGACTTTTGAATTTTAGCATTAATTTTGACGACTTCGCCCCTAAGCCTAAAATATACCAATATGGATATCAAAATGCCCCTCTGGATGCATAGTATTTGTTGTTGATAGTAATTGATTGATCCGTGGATCAGTTGGAAGCTTGAGGTGATTGAAAGCTTGTTCGAGTGTGATTTCGACATCGAGGTAGGTTTAGATAACCTTTTTGGGACTATATTTGAGCTATTGAGCATGCTTATATGATAATTGTGAGATGTAGATTGAATTGTCATCTGATATCATGATATGATTAAATTTTATGGGAATATGAAGTTGATTATGTAGAGTATTGAGTAAATAGTGATCCTATTATCTAATTTAGATGAAGTATTGTGTTTTGAGATAATTGTGATATCATTATGATAATATGAGAGTGAAATAGTTCTTGGTAAACTTTGTGACTAATGGATAATGAGTATGATCAATGTAAGAGTTATGAGCCCATTTGGGGTACTTGTGGAGCTAAATTCAATGACATATGATTATTTGTGAGTGGTGATGAGATAAGACATAGTATAGTCGTATAATGTTAATTCTCCATTGTTGCATTGTTATGCATATATCTTATGCTGGACTGGGAGCATTGCTATTCACGGATCTTAATTTTGATTGTGTTGCGTTGATATGTACACATGTTATATATGACTGATTGCATTGGTATGCACACATTTGATACATGTTAGATGCATTGTTATGCACACTTATCATTATGTTTACATCATTTGAGATATTATTATGCATATTGAGACAGTGATTATGGTCTGCGACACTTTATTATATATATACACACACTATAAATGTACTAAAATATTTTATATTTATTTTGGTATAAATAATTGTACTATAAACTAAAAGCGAATTATGCATGTAATAGAATTGTATTAAGCTATGTATTAAAATAAATTTCTTTCAATATAAATGTATCATAAGTATCTTAAAACGTATTAGAATTACTTTTGTTTCAATTATGAAATACCTCAACAAGTCCTTCAAGCAATTGAGACACAATTCAAATTTCAACTACCATCCCAAATATACTAAGTTGCAAGTAGTAGCGGTGTCACGACCAAAAATAGACCACAACTAAAGAAAAATAAAGCAGAAACAAACTCAAATGATAGTAGAAATCTCCCAAAACCTGGAGTCATGAGTACAAGAGCATCTAAAATAGTTCTGAAAGGTAAATTCAACTGTCTCAAAAATAAACACAATGTTGTCTCATAATATCAGATACATAGTCTGAAAACAAAGTAAAGAAAATCCCAAGAATCCATAGCAAGTTGAAGTCTGAGCCTCACCAGTAGGATCAGGATCGATGTAGGAAAGTCCATCAAGAGTGAATCAGCTACCCTGTGTGGGTCCCTATGCTCGATCTACAAGGAGGAAACGGAGTAGGGGTGAGCACACCATAGTGTACCTAGTAGGTTCAACCAACTGGGTAAGAGAAATCGAACAAGTATGTAATAATAAAGAATCCTATCACCTCTATCAGAAGGGTTAGCACACAATACAATAAGTCAGAAATAATGGCAATTATAAATAATAAACCAATCCAAAGATGAAATGCAATGCTATGCATGAATGCAACGGCATTGCGGGCTATGTATGAGGTGAAATCACGACCACCACAGGGCCAATGTACACATGTAGGCGATCGTTAGCAATATAAACTCAACTTTATAAGAGTCGGGGTTGATCCCACAATGATTGATATGTCAGACTCTAGCCTCAAAGTAATTAATTGAACTAGTTAATTGTAATTGCTTTAAGAAATAATCTGGGTTTGTACTACACTATCACAAGTTCATAGATCTAAACTATTGAAATGTAATCAATCAATGGAGATATGCCACGGTGTGTATAGTTGAATATAAGTCCAACAAATGAGTCTTAATTATTGAATCACGTGGTCAATTGATTATATGTAGGCTAGAAAACTGACAATTACAATCATGATTAAGTCAATTGCAGCATTTCAATATGAATCAGTTAAGACTTTATTCGCAATTTATACAAGAACGCAATAGAACCTATGCAAATGAGTAGCGAAATGATTTGCAACCTCAGTTTCACAATTGTAGTTGAAGAAAAATATAAACTCATAGCAAATTAATACACAAACATTCAATATATCAAATGGCCACTATAAGGGCTCAATATTTGACTACATTGCACATCCTAACAATGAGGTTTTAGCCAATCATATTGAAATTAAAGTACAAATTACCCAAGGATTATCCATAACTTTTGATTGCAAAGAACACAAGAAAATTGTACTAAAAATCTTCTTCCCCTCCCTCTATTTGAATCCACAAATTACTAAGTACAAGTTTTCAACTCTACAAAATAAAATGCAAGAATGTGTGTTGTAAAAGTATCAAGTTGTACTCTATATTCCCTCTCCTTGGCTTTTTATATCACCTATCAAAAATACCCGATGTCATGACTTGGCGTACTATTCGCTGGTGAAAGTTGAGATCGCCAAACATATTCAGTTATCTGCCGAACACATTCAGTGACTCGCCAAATAGTTACCTCATCGTTGACATGGATTACTCTTTTTTTCCTGAACACTATACACTTCGTCAATGGTCATTTAGACCACCGACTTCATTCAATGATTTGCTAAATCACTTCATCTTTCACCAAGTTGGCGATGTCAATTTGATCACTGATGCACACTTGATGATTCGCCAAATTGTCATTTCATCGTCTTTTTGCCATATTTAGTTTTATCATTTTAGGAGATCAAATTTCCCATTCGGCGTACTATCGAATATACTAGGCAATGAGCCCTTTTGACCATCTTTTACGATTTTTCACTCATTTTGACTTGTTTTGCCATGATATGTCCCTTTTTTCACCTTGTTCCTCATTCCTAACATCAAACACACATTTAGATTAGTTTTAAAGATAAAATTGCACATTGGGAACAATATCTAAGGAATTTTATGCTCAATGTGAGTCTAAATTACCGACTTATTACCACCCCCAACTTAAACTTTTGCTTGCCCTCAAGCAAGTTAAGCATCAACAAATCAAGACACAATTCTTACAAACAGGGCCACAAAGAGCAACATGCACATGACACCCTTTCTTGTTGATTTATAAAATCTTCTACAAACCACTTACGCAATTTTGAAGCTTCAAAAGATGACTAAGGAGTATCAAGACAAAGATGTGATCAATATTGCTAACACTATTACGAATTAATGCTTAAAAACTGATACTAAGTGCCCTCATAATCAAGAAGATCCTTACATACCCATAACACCTACCATCAAAAGATTAAGCTCAGTCCTTCAAGGATCAGATAACACTCATGTTCCCAAAAGAGAAATGACATGCATATTTTCACCCATTGGATTTCCCTTACTTTAAATCAATTCTAACTCATTTTCATCCGGCTAGAAATCTCAATGGGGGTTTTAAGCTTATAATGTAGGCTTGAGGACACATTAGACGAAATTTTGGTACAAACAACTAGTCCCTCCTTGAACTCTACATACAGTTTCCATGGTTCCTCTTTCTTCAGTCACTTCATTCCTCTAATGTCACCTTTTTATTCTGCACTTTTGACTTGGGTGCCCCACTTGCAATCATTTTTTATATTTATGGATATCTCTTTTTTTTTACCATTCTTCTTCGTTTATTTTCAAAATATTTTCTTCTTTTTCATGAAAAAACTTTTCCTCACTTTTCTTTTCTTTCCCAAGCTTTCAAATAGAAGACACACTTTCTCTTCTCATTCCCAACTTAGGATTTTAGCCTCCATTTTCTCACTTTCAAGTTCAAGGAGAGGATGGTGTTCAACAAAGGGTTATTTATTCAATCAAACATCAAGGTTTGTAATGTGGCTACCAACAAAAAGGTTTTAGGCTCAATGAAGACCACTAAAGATATATATGATGCAAAGGGAGGCTATTTAGGCTGAGTGGAGTTGAAAGAAAACTAAAGAAAACCTAAGGTCATCTTCTTAATCTAACTTTGACAAAGCCAACAATTCAAGAAAAACTAGGCAAGTTCTAGGAGTCCACATATATACATTTCAAGGAATATCTCACTTCAGTTGGCACAATGGCTTTTGAATTCAAACATCAACTACAAAACACGCATTTGCAACTATCAATCATAGCATATCCAAGCTCAATACGCACTTAGTTAAATCAAGAAACTTCTAATACATGCATGGATCATTTTCACTCAATATAAATAATAGGTGAGTCAATACATGCTCTTCATCCATGGCACTTTCCAACTCAAAGATATTAGCAATCGATACTCAGAATGCTAAGGAATTTGAGATATGATGTTAATTTCAAAACTTTTTATTTATGCTTGGGGTATTGACAAATCAAAAGAAATTATAAGAATTGAGCACACGCACATGTACTTGAAAGAAATCAAACATATTCAAAAGTAAAAATTTACTAATTATTGCAACCCAAAAGAATATACACAAACCAACGAAACTAAAAGAGTGTCTGAAATATCCATCACAAACTCTAAAAAAAGTAACACCCAAATATCCAAGAGACTAATGCACTCATCCCCCTTAAAAGAAAACATTGTTCTCAATGTACAAGAACAACATACTGCATAAGCAAAAAGAGTAGTGAGTTGAATAATCCCCCTGATTAGTTAGCCAATGGTGGGAGAGAAGTTAAGGATAAACTAGTGGGAGAGTCGGTGCTCAAATCACGAGTAGCCTCCAAAGTAGTCATAGGAGCCATGGTGAAAGGTATATGGACTTGACTGTAGTTGGGGAATATCTGGCTCCAAAGAATAAGTGAACCTACTCGATCTAATTATCGATATATCACAAAGTGGAATCTAAGTGACTAATACAACAATGACCTCCTTGATCTATCAGCTCAACTCTCTCTTTGGGTAATACATCGATCCCAAGGCCTTTTCGTTGGTCTTCAGAGATGACACAACCTACTCAATACCAACAGCTGCACCCAGAGTAGTACCCATAACTAGCTAGGGAGTATCCTCCATTGATTCGTAAAGAAAAGTAATGTCAGTGGACTTTAACTTGATCATCTCAGCCCTTAAAGTAGCAACATTGGCTTTCAAAGCCATCAAATAAACACTTGAGCCACCCTTCTCCTCAAGAGTGTACCAAATGGGTGATGTAGAATCCAGCCTTGCCCTGTGCCCCTTAACACTCATTTGAATCTATCTAATCAGAAATTTTGCTCCTCAATGAGCTTTTTATGCTTATTTTCCTCCAAAATAGGAGCCAAATTTAACCGTAATGGCCCTCTCAATCAAATTCGGGATAGAAGCCTCAAACCCTCAAAGCCCTAGTGTCTGTAGACTTGGCCAACTAAAATATGTTAGCCTAGGTAATCGAGGGTCAGAAAGTAGGAGCTTGTGGCTTTGATAGTGTCAGTTAAGGAGATAATGGGGTCAGAGTAGGAGAAGATAGGGTTAGAGTAAAACTATGAGGCATACTTATATCATGTGTTTGCTCTGATGTACTGGGTTCCAACTACTCAACATTAATAGTCGGTGAAGTGTTAACCAGCTTCCTCCTTGCACTCTCTTCCTTATCTTTTTGAAATTCTGAATCAATTCTTCAAATATTACTGGAAGCCGATGGAGTGATCTCAACATCAATTTTTTTGACAAAGGGAACACTAGCTCTTCTGTACAAAGCCATAATCAATCCGGGGATTGAAAGAGATGTCTGATGCTGCTTGGCCCTTATTAAAATCTTTATGGTGATAGTTGAGCTAAAATTTAACAAGCTCCGATCCATGATGCACCCCATCAAAGTTGCTTTACGGTGTCAGAGGATGGACTCATTTTGTGATGGTATCAGATTGTTGATGATAAAGCTAAGCCAGTAATGTATCGAAATGTTTAATTCCTTCTTTTCAATAACGACCCCCTCTTTAAGCATTGTGGAGGTTGTATTAGTGATTAGTAGGGCCAATACCCTTTCAAATCATCACGAGTAATTTTTGTCAATTTTGTCAGCCAAGTCATGACGTAGTGGGTAAGTACACCATAACATATCATAAATTTCTATTTCATTACAAGGGACTGTAACACCCAAAACTTCAACCAATTGATCGGCTTGTGAACAATTTTAACCTAGCCTTTGCTCTTCAGGACAAGCCTAGCGTAGGCCTCATAAAATTCTCAGAACCAACTAGTGACAAACAGATCCCAGGGAGTTATAATTATTTGAAACCTATATCATAACATCTCCTACTCCTTGGGGTACCTATCAAAAATCCCATCAGTAGATAATCTCCTCTCTTATAGAATTTTCCTTAACCTGACTGCTTTTAATCAATTGAGATGGCGAGGAGTGTAGTTTCCTGAGTGACTCATAAAGTTTTAAAAAGAGGATCCTAGGACATTTTTTGATCATTTTTCTATGTGACAATATTTGGTGGTTAGCTCAGTAGGGGTAGGATCATGGATGGGCTTTTGGACCCCATTTCCTTCCATTTGAAATTTGTCCATTCTATTTAAAGTGATCCTTTTTCTTCGCCTTGAGGCCCTCATGCTCTATAATTTTCCTTTTTCATCACCGTGCTTCCCTCTATGGGGTCTTAACTATCTTTGTTGTTCCACTTCGCTTTTGGCTGAAACCTCTTCATGAGAGGCTCTAGACATAAGTTATCTAAAAATTAGGTATTTTTGTCTTGGCATAGCTAGCAAACATACAAAAAATATGTGTGAGAATAAAGTACGTGATAATGATTGCAAAATGATATCAGAAAAAATGCTATTCAGGCTTTGGTCAATCAGCTCGCCAAACATGTTGGGCGAATCGCTGAATATGTTCAGCAGTCTGAATGACCATCGCCATAATTCATAGAAACCAACTACCAAATGTCCTATCAACTTTGGCAAACAGATGGACTATTTTACCATCAAATCATTTTGGCGGTCTAAATGTCCACCACTGAAGTTGACAACATATACAACACCTAAATATGTTGTAAAGGATGATCATATGTTCAAATAGTGGTACACCGAGTCAAATTGGCTGACTAAATGTCTGTCGCCGAGTATGATGGTATACCACTTTCCCCAAAATTTTCAAATATGAAGCAATTTATAAACATTATAGGGTAACCTCACAATGCATGCGACATATTCAATTAGCTTAACATATTATTAAACCCTATGAATCTTAGATTTCATGCAATTAACATAAATTTGACAAAATAACAACTTTACCCTTAAAGTA
>DF366666.1:6232-20103 GCA_000787875.1 Solanum virginianum
AAAGGATTGTACCAAAAGTACAACTCATCCTTGCCACTGAGATGGCCCAGTTTTGGGATGGATCCACTCCCCTAGTTTTTGTTCCTTACCCCAGCAAAGTATAGGATGGCTCTGGCAGCGTGGGCAAGACGTTGTATCACCACGAAGCTCATAGTGGTGGTTGTCGGTTAGAGAAACTCCCCAAGCTAAGAAATTATGTTTTTCTTATCAGTTTTCAGCATGTTACTTTCAACATATAGAATATTTATTATTATTGTTACTTTATCATTAGTATGTTTATGTCCTTTTTGAGAAATATCATATTATTCTGAGTTATTGTTTTGGTCATCTCACATACTGTAAATTTCATGTACTGTCGTCCTTAAGACCTGCATCGTTTTATGATGCAGACGTAGGCGACAGAGCTCCTCAGCATTCGCTTCGTTGAGGACTAGATAGCTTCTAGCAAATCGGTGAGGCCTCTTCTTAGTCAGAGGCTCTTGAGTTATTATGTTCCCTTTTAATCTTTATTTCAGTTCTGGCTACTTGGGCTCTGTCCTAGTAGTCCTTTCAGACTATTTTAGTGGAGGTTTTTTAGACTATGTGTCAGATACTTCAGTTCTGATTATATTGATTTAACTGTTGAGTTATTTCTTTTTTCAACTATTCAGACAAGTCCAGTAGTTTATATTGTTTATTTAAAGCATTTCCAGTATTATCAAGTCTTTCGCTGAGTAAGTAGAGAGGCTAAGTGATTCGCTTGGGACCAGAAATGATTTTCGAGTGCCGGCCAGGCTCGGGGTGTGACAAACTTGGTATCAGAGTACAGAGTTCAAGAGTCCTAAGCAGTCTATGGAACTGTGCCTAGTAGAGTCCGTATTATGGGTGTGAAGAGCGTCACATCTATTATAGGGAGGCTACGGGACATTAAGAAGTGTCACTCTTAATTATCATTCTTTGTCTCGTGCTTCGAAGTATATCTTTGTGAAGTCCCTTCTAACTCGTGCAGTCATGCCATGTTTTTCAGATCATGCCTCCTCGTAAAGCTAACGGACCAGTAAGGGTCAGAGGACGCCCAGCCAAGAGAAATTCAAATTAGGCTGGCCGAATTCCTGAGGAACCTAGAGGTCCAGATATGCCTGTGGAGCAGCGACAACAAGTTGACATCACCAATGTTGAGCTTCACCAGGCCATTCAAACTTTGTCTCAGGCAGTCACTACTTAGGGAGGTCACCAGGGAGATGGCAGGAATGATGCGGCGGATACCGCCAGAGTTAAGGAGTTTCTGAGGATGAACCCACCAGAGTTCACGGGGTCTAACGTGAAGGAGGATCCTGAGATCTTCATTTAGGAGCTCCAAAATGTGTTTCAGGTGATGCGTATAGGTGATGTTGAGCGAGTTGAGTTGGCTGCCTACCAGCTCAAGGAGGTAGCTAGACTCTGGTTCGATCAGTAGAAAGGGAGCAAGGCAGATGTGGCGCCAACTATTAATTGGATAGTATTTGAGGAGACCTTTTTGGGACAATACTTTCACAGAGAGATGAGGCAGGCTAAGATAATGAAATTTTTGAACTTGAAGCAAGAGAATATGAGTGTAGGGGAGTACAACCTCAAGTTGCTCAACTGTCCCGTTACGCTCCAGTTATGGTGGCAGACATGCATAACTAGGATGGATCTCTTCGTGTCCGGGCTCTCTCGAATAACTAAGAGAGAGGGCAGGAATGCGATGTTAATTGGGGATATGGATATAGCTAGTTTGATGACATATGTTCAGCAGGTAGAGGAGGAGAAGATGCAGGAAAGGGAGGATTTCAGGAGCAAGAGGGCCAAGACATTGGGCTAGGAGTCAGGCAAGAGAGGGACTGAAGGTGAAAGTCACTCATCTTTTCAGCCTAAGATAGCCATACCAGCACCTTCATCCGCTAGTGCACCTACACCAAGAGTCAGGAATGAGAAGAGTTCACAACACCGCAGGTTCCTGGACAACTAGTCACAGGGTAGTGTAGCTCAAGGAGCGAATCGTTATCCTACTTGTGGTAAGTGTGGTAGGTCTCATCCCGGAGAGTGCCTTATGGGCACAAATGGTTGTTTCAAATATGGTCAAGTGGGGCACTTCTTGAAGAATTGCCCTATGGAGAAGCAGAATATGAGAGATATCAGGTCACAGACAGTCATTTCCACACTGCAAGGTAGGCCATCTCACAGGGGTACCATAGTAGGGACAGGCGGGGGCACAAACTGCTTGTATGCCACGGACACCAGACAGGAACAGGAGAACTATCATGACCCAACCCTATGGGCCGTGACTAGTGCACGGATTGGGCACCCAAACACAATCACAAAGCCGAGTTACAAACAGATGACTTATATTTTTTTTAAATTGTGCAGAGTTTCCTTTATTTTACGGACTATCCCAAAATAACCCTGCACATCAGAAGATACCAACAAGGCGACACAGAGCCAACAAAACATCATGTATATATATACGGGCTGACAAGGCCGCCATGGCGGGTAAAGCCGCCCAACATACACATCATACAAATCCCATCGAATAGATCGGGCACAATCAACACACATATGTTCATAAATCTCTAAACATACTGACCGAATCATAGGATAGGATAGGGCCTTGCCATACCCTCGAATAAATATATACAAAACAATGAACGAGGGTATATATCAAAAGTGGGCTCCGAAACAGGGGGAGCACTCCAAACAGCAGAAGGGTAACCTAAGCTGGCGGATCACCAAACTATACGTCGATACCTGCGGGCATGAAATGCAGCCCCCAAAAAAGGGAGGTCAATACGAAATACATACCGAATATGCAAAGCAGAATGTACATAATATAAATCTGAGTAGTAATCAAAACAAAAGTATGGAGGGCAAATGCATATCCAAAAATATTAACATGTTTACTTTCAAAATACAAATCATGCATAGGGCACAGGAACTATGGTCGCCCTTCTGTCAATGGCGCCACAACACAGCATAACACCAGAAAGTTTCAAATCTTCGAATCCTCGTCATGTATCACAACATAGAAATAGCATAAGTGAGCTATGCATTACATATCGCCGTCCCTGTACTCACCCAAACACAGCATAACGCCAAACACAATAGAAATCCAAGTGAGTCAGGTGTTACGTATCGTTGTCCCTGCACTCACCCAAACACAGCATAACACCGGAGTATATCATAATGCGCACGACCACTAACCAGCCCGAGAACCGGCGAATGATATCATAGTAGGCACGAGCGGAGTAGTGAGTAATCATATGCATAAAATTATTGTCTTAAATCCAAAAGATAAGTGAAGTAGCCATATTTGAAATCGGAAGAACAATTATTACATATTCTTTCAAAAGAATGCAAGTCATTAAGATGCTCGGATTGCGAGAATAGAGTTTCCTCGAGGCTCGTACCATGGCCTATTGTAACTAAGGCATGCCAAAAAGGAAGGTTGCTTTACATACCTCAAACATTCTCCAATGTAACCCCAATGCAAGCTAAGTCCAATTACGCTTCGGGTTGCTCAAGGTCTGTAAAAAAAAGTCATAAATTGCCAAATATTAGCTAAAGACTTCTCGGGCATTAAATTCCCACTTTGCCCTTAATTCTACAGAAATTTGGGCAGCATTTCCCCTGAAAATAGGCCACCCCAAAAATTCAACTCGGCCAAATCATTCAACAACAACAACACCTAGCAACATCAATAACTAATTCAAAAGGCTATCAACAATAATAGCTCATTTTTTCATTATACAACAACATGCATAAATTTGGCTAGCACAGCAACATAAACATACAGATGATTCTCAATCATTCCTTTACCCTACAATGATCCAAATATACTAACTAGGCATCAATTCATAGTTTCAACACTACACAACACCACACAACACATACTTACTCACACGGCTTCAAGCACCATAGACACAACTTACTTCCAACCTTCCATATTTCATGATTTTCCTCCATTTTAACATACTACAACATGCTTACAACCTTTGTAATATATAAAATAAGATCAAATCTTACCTTTCCTCTTCAATTCCACAAGTGGGCTAGGGTTTCCAAAGGTGAGAAAACAGAGGGTTAATCGCTCCAACGACACTTCCACGCTACTTAGGGACCTCAATATAGGAGGTTTGTATCAAAAAATAATTTTTGAAAAGGATAGAAATGATTTTCAATTTTTCCCTTGCTTAGCCGAGAGCTTCATGAAGTTCTTCAACTTTTACTTCTTTTTCTATGTGTTAAAATGATAAGAGAAATGAAATGATCCTCTTATATATAGAGAGCAAGAATTGATTAGGTGTCCATGGCCCACCCATATGTTGTTCCAATTAGAATTTAACACAAACCTATGTGGGCACCACCTAATTAATTCATGATCTCCAACTTCCAATAATTCTACTTTTGGTCTCAAACTTTCTCTAATTACTCCACTTTTGGTCCCAAATTTTTTTAATTGTTCTAATACATGAAATACAAGTTCTTACAAGAACTCACCAAATATGATTACGAGTATGCTGAAAATCTTTACTTATGATGTCTATGCATTATTAGACCCAGGAGCCACTTTGTCATTTGTAACCCAATATGTAGATGTGAAGTTCGGGGTCAATCCAGAATGTCTTCTTGAGCCTTTCAGTGTTTCTACTCCTACTGGAGAGTCTATTTTAGCCTAAAGAATCTATAGGGGTTGTCCAGTTTGTGTTTATCATAAGATCATTATAGCTGATTTGGTTAAGTTAGACATGGTAGAGTTTGATGTCATCTTAGGCATGGATTGACTTCATGCTAAGTATGCCTCAATAGATTGCAGAACCAGAGTAGTCAAATTTTAGTTTCCTAACGAACTGGTCTTAAAGTGAAGGGGTAGCTCAGTATTTCCTAAGGGCCAGTTTGTCTCATATCTCAAAGCTAGAAAGTTAATCTCCAAGGGGTGTATATATCACCTAGTTAGAGTTCAAGATTCTCATGCTGAGGCACCATCTCTTTAGTTAGTCCTAGTTGTGGATGAATTCCTAGTTAGAGTTCTGAAGCAGAAGGTATTAGTGTTCTCAAAAGGGAAAGATGGTGTCCTGAGATACCAAGGCAGGTTGTGTGTGCCAAATGTTGACTGCCTTAGAGATAGGATCTTGGTTGAGGCTCATAATGCCAGATACTCTATCCACCCTGGTGCAACAAAGATGTATAGAGATTTGGAGAAGTCTATTAATGGGGTGGTATGAAGAAGGACGTTGCAGAGTGTATGTCTAGATGCTCAAATTGCCAGCAAGTTAAGGTTGAGCACCAAAGACCTTGTGGTATAGCCCAGAACATAGAAATTCTGGAATGAAAATGGGAGATGATTAATATGGACTTTGTAACAGGCTTACCTCGATCCTGTAGACAATGTGATTCGATATGGGTTATAGTAGATAAAATGACCAAGTCAGCTCACTTCCTACCTGTCAAGACGACTAATACAACTGAAAATTATGCCAGACTTTATCTTAAGGAGATTGTTAGGCTGCACGGGGTCCCTAGCCTGATATAGTTCATCAGGCTATGGAAAAAGTGAAAGTTATCCAGGAGAGGCTCAAGACAGCTCAGAGCCGACAAAAGTTTTACACGGATGTTAGAAGAATAGACTTGGAGTTTGAGGTAGGCGATTGGGTGTACTTGAAGGTATCTCCAATGAAGGGAGTTATGAGATTCGGGAAGAAGGGAAAGCTCAACCCATGATATATTGGGCCTTATCAAATCCTAAGAAAAGTGGGTAGCGTTGCTTATGAGTTAGAGTTACCAACAGAATTAAGTGTTATACATCCGGTATTTCATATTTCTATGCTTAAAAAGTGCTTGAGAGATCCCTCTCTAGTTGTCTCAGTTGAAAGTGTTGGAATTAAGGACAATTTGTCATATGAAGATGTCCCGATGCAGATATTAGACCGGCAAGTTCGTAAACTGAGGACCAAGGAGATTGCTTCAGTGAAGGTTCTGTGGAGGAATCAATTCATGGAGGAAGCTACATGGCAGGTACATGAAGATATGAAGGCTAAGTATCCACACTTGTTCATTGGCCTAAATGAGGATCTTGAAGGTAAACTTCCATAATCCACCTTGAAGATTTATGTTTGTTAAGTTTGAGAATCTTGTGTTTTGAGCTAGTTTGTTCGTATCGTTATCATTTGAGGATGAATGATCCTAAGGGGGAGATATTCTAACACCTAGTGAGAAAATAAAAATAATCCTAGAATTGACCTTGCATATAGTGTGTCTTCCCATGCTCCATTTGCAAATTTGAGAATGTCTTCTTGAGCCTTTCAGTGTTTCTACTCCTACTGGAGAGTCTATTTTAGCCCAAAGAATTTATAGGGGATATCCAGTCTCTGTATATCATAAGACTATTGTAGCTGATTTCGTGGAGTTAGACATTTTAACGCGAAAAATGCATATAATATTTTTCCAAAAAAATCAAAAATAATGAGGTTTCCGTGCCCCTTCCTTGACATGCTAGGGATGCGGAACCACACTTGGGTTTTTCCAAAAATTCGACGAAACTGGAAAATTTGTGAAAAAGTGAGAATTAACACTAGTGCGCGTCGTGCACTTGTAAATCTGGTGCAGTTGTGTTTCTTTTGATGGGAAAGGGTAGTTTAGACCTTTTTCACACTTCATATCCCAAACTAATCAGTTTTAATTTGTTTTAAGTCCAAAAACACATTTTTTTTATTCTTTCATTCTCTCAAAACAAGAAAATCCTCTCAAGAACTCACGCTCAAGAAGTCAAGAATGATAGTAGGGCCTAGGGATTCTTTTCAATTCTTCAAACATCCTTTCTCAGATATGTAAGGCCACTTAAAAATTGTTATTTTGATAATATCTTTAGAAATAGAAGGTAGTTTTTACCCATGAACTTTCAAGCATTAGTTGAGACTAAATTCCTGTAAACTTTGTAAAGTATGTTAATTTCCATGGTAAATTCCATAGATATCTTGATGAAAATAGTATGATTCTTGGTCTTTATATTATTCAATTAAAGTATTGTCATCAAGTTTATATATTAGTTTCAGACAAGTTAAAGAAGTCAGGTGAGAAGCTAAGTAGTAAGTCGGGCTAAGTTCCCGAGAAAATAGATTTTGAGAATTCCAAGTCTTTAAGTATAAGCTATATAAAGTATTTTGGGAGTAGTATTGAGCACAGATATGGGTGAGAGTAGAATAAACTACTCAAACTCATAAACTATGTAGCCAACATAAGATAGGATTGTACCACGGTATCTTCCTCATTAGTCACTGAGATAGCCCAATTTTGGGATGGATCCATTCCCCTAGTTCTTCTTCCCTACCCCACCAAAGTACGGGATGGCTCTGGCAGCTGAGCAAGATGTTGTATCACCACGAAGCTCATAGTGGTGGTTATCGGTTAGAAAAACTCCCCCAAGTTAAGAAATTATATTTTACTTACCAGTTTTCAACATGTCACCTTCAGCATACAAGTCTTTATGATTATTGTTATTTCACTATGGATTATGTTTATGTCTTTCCAGTCTTTATTTCAGTTAGGGCTACTTGGGACCTGTCCCAGTAGTCCTTTCAGACTATTTTAGTAGAGGTTCCATAGATTATATGTTAGATACTTTAGTTCTGATTAAATTGATTTCACTGTTGAGCTATTTCTCTTTTCAGTTATTCAGACAAGATTAGTAGTTTTATGTTGCTTATTTAAAGTCTTTCCACTATTGTTAAGTCTTTCACTGAGTAAGTAGCTAGACCAAGTGGTTCGCTTGAGACCAAATATAGTTCTCAGGTGCCAGGAAAGCCTTTCCACTATTGTTAAGTCTTCCGCTGAGTAAGTAGCTAGGCCAAGTGGTTCGCTTGGGACCAGAAATGGTTTTGAGTGCCGGCCACGTCTAGGGTGTAGGCTCGGAGTATGAATCGACCCCACATGTCCCCTTCCTTTTTTCTTTTTACGTTACTTTTTCAAAATGATTTTCGAGTGCCGACCACGTCCAGGTGTAGGCTCAGGGCATGACACAAGTGTCAATAGAGTAATATTGTATTTATTTCAAAATGTACATATATAAAATATCTAATTTAATGAAGAAGAAAAAAAACTTAGATTCACATGCATCATAATTAAATTATAATTTACCTTTTGTACCTGATATATTTGCTAACATTATTGTTATTGGTCTTGTAAATTTGTAACGACACCTTTAAATTCGATAGTCCAATCTAATATTCAATCAAAATCAAGTACATAAATAGTAGTAACAATTACAAAAAACTGAAAACATAAAGTAACTTGAAGAGGGAGCTTCATAGAAATGAAAATGGTAAACCAAAATGCACATAACAACTCTAATGTTTATAAATCCACATATGGTGTCCCTTCATTATCCATTACAACTCTTAATTTTCTTTCCTTATTAAAGCAACAAAGATTAAATATTTATAAAAAAAAAATAAAAGAAATAGGCAATACGAAACCAACCTATAAGCATAATCACATGTAAAACTATTAAAGACTGTATGGTGATTCTTTATTATATAATTTATATGTAAAAACTTTTCATTACACAACTTTTAAGATAGCATATTTAACATAATTTTAAAAGTTAAAGAATGACCTTTTAGTTTTTATAAGTTATGAGAGTTGAGGCAAATAAATACTCAAAAGTTACTAGGTAAGTAAATGAACTAAATGGTAACGCTAATGTCTCTTTAAAATTCTAATGTTTTGTTACAATTAAACGAATTAACCCCCCCCCCCTCCAAAACAAAACCAAAAAAATGAACTAAATGGTAACGCTAATGTCTCTTTAAAATTCTAATGTTTTGTTACAATTAAACGAATTAACCCCCCCCCCCCCCAAAAAAAAACCAAAAAAAAAAAAAAAGGAGAGAGAAAAAAATAGATAGGATTTTTTTATTTAATCATGGAAATTAGATAGAAAGAAATTGAAGAGGCATGTATTTAATTAGAGAATGCAAATAGATAGGGTTTTTTGTAACCATTTCGTTTTCTTTATTGCAAATTAAATTTTGATTTATTACATTAAAATTAAAATATACATATTTAATTAAATATTTAATTATATTTTAATTTAGTGAAAGGACAAAATCGTAATCCAACTTTGAAGATTGGTGCTTCCTGCTTTTAATAGCACGTTCCTCTCAAATATTGAGTAAAAAGATTATATTGCAATATGAAAAACTTTGAATAGTACATTCATAATTCAATATTTTCTTAACCTATAAAATAAAAAATTAAAACATCCAAAAAAGTAGCCACATGTAATTTGAAAGCAAAAACTTATAAATTTAATGTTACTTTAGTGACATAGTATGCTAATTTAACAATAAATACAAACTCAAATATATAAATAACATGCACATAATCAAAGTAGTTATCCATAAAACAGTAATAATTATATGTGGAAATTGAAATCAACTAATACTACTTTCAAGCACATCATGATTAACCCCATGTTTTATTCATAAACAACGTCAGTGTTCATTCGCCCTAAACAAATGTTATAAATCATATGTTTTCAATATTTTTCTAATAAAATATATACATATCCATTTCATGAATTCCCTCGGTAAAGTTTTTCCCCATAAATCAACAAGATAACAAACTTACAATAGTCATTAACTAATAAAATATTGTTGCATCTCTTCATCTTCACTCTTCTTCTCCCATCTTTCTTTCTCCTTTCCCTTCTTTGATGTATAACATTATAACGTTTTCTTGTCTCATCCATAGTTTTCATGAAGAAGCTAGAAGTCTTATAATCTAGTGTTTGTAGAAAAGACTTCTTTTTATTAGAAAAATTCAGTGAATATATTGTACCATCTCAACTTCTGCAAAATAATCTTTACTGACAAATCAAATTGAAAATTGATTAAAATATCTGATTTACATAAAAGAAAATTTCACTGCATATATATATATTAGAGGAAATAATTTTACCAACATGTAAAATTGATACCACTTAAAAAAGTTTATTCTAAGATGCAGCACTTGCGACATCATCAACTACGAAACTTTGGCAACTATTTGATTACACCTGCACAAGATAATCTTAAAATCAACAAAGGTCACAATTGAAAATATTAATAATTTAGATTAATTTGAAATCAAAAACTAAAGTACATATTGAAAGTGAATTCCTATTTTATTTAGGAAGAACAAGACATCCTTACAAAGTTTTGGGAGAAAAAGAAAAAAATTTGGAAAGAAGAACAATACAATGATCATTTCATCCATGTATTTGAATGCACTTTGCCATTAATTTATTGAATGTTCCAAACAGATAGGTTTCTCATTAATTAAGTAATTCCAGTGGACGCTTAATTCTAATGGTTGTTACTATTATTTGTTATGCATAATTTTTATACATTTTGCTTCTCTGCATTTATTCCAATGAATGTTTCATATCACTTAATGTAATTTACTGCTCCAACTTTTCACCTTTTTGAGAGTTACAAAGAATGTAACACCCCAATTTTTTTAATGTTGAGACTGAGTCATCCTTCATATAATATAGGATTTTAGTTAATGATTCTTAATTGAGTAAAGTGTTAAAGTGAATTTCTTAATGTGGGAATAAAATTGGAGATGATCTAAGGTCACAGGAATCCTCTAGTACGAAGTTCAACTAAAAAAAATTTCTTAGTGTTTGAATTCTAACGTAACATTTTATGAAACTTAGATGGACCAAAGACTTTTAAGTTGTATATACATGCTATGATCAATTACCAAGTATTTAAAGTATATTAGAT
This sequence comes from Solanum virginianum, assembly GCA_000787875.1. Taxonomy (NCBI): domain Eukaryota; kingdom Viridiplantae; phylum Streptophyta; class Magnoliopsida; order Solanales; family Solanaceae; genus Solanum; species Solanum virginianum. The sequence continues at coordinate 16,996 of DF366666.1, forward strand.
GTAATTTAGAGTCATAAGGGATCTTTTACATTAAGTCAAGTCCAAAGAGTTTCTAGCAACTAAGTTTTCGTATGAGTCGATAGAAGAGTCAACTTTAAATGATCATATCTCCTAAAGTATAATGTGTTAGGTGACCTATAATATATCAAATCAAAGATATTTGAATTAGCTTTCCAACGCATTTGATTTTGCCTTAATCGGAGTTCAGAATAGAAAGTTATGACCATTTTAGTGAGGGGGTACAGAACTGTCTGAAGGTCCGCGCCCGTAGCGCGTCGCGGACCTAACGCGGACCCAACGCGGACCCTTACTGGATAAGCTATGATATTGTTTTTCTTTTTATTTTGAGGGTACTTTTATCCTAAAACCTTTGGGGGTCTATTTAAGGTCCCAAAACGCAGGTCCTTACTGGATAAGCTATGATGTTGTTTTTCTTTTTATTTTGAGGGTACTTTTATCCTAAAACCTTTGGGGGTCTATTTAAGGTCCCAAAACGCAGGTCCTTACTGGATAAGCTATGATGTTGTTTTTCTTTTTATTTTGAGGGTACTTTATCCTAAAACCTTTGGGGGTCTATTTAAGGTCCCAAAACGCATAAAATGTCAGTTTTCATAATTAAAAACTTTCTCCTTCATTCCTAAACATAAACGCTCAAGAATCATCAAGAAATTAGCTTCAAAGATTCCTCCTCAAGGTAAGTTATTCTTCATGAATTTTAAACTAACCAACTCACATTTCTTCATCTATTCATGAATCTCTAATAGAATCTTAAATCATAACCTAGGGTTTCAAGAAGACGAATTCAAGAATAATCGAAAAATCAAATTAGTTTGGTTTAGTTCGATTTTTGATTTTTTATTATTTATGTCCGCCCCAATAAAAAATAAAAAAAAGTTAATTTTTTGGCCCCCACCGCACTCTGACATTGAACCGAAAAATTGAATTAGTTTGGTTTGGTTCGGTTCGATTTTTTAATTTTTTGGTATTTATTCCCGCCCCAATAAAAAATTAAAAAAAAGTTAATTTTTTTGCTCCCCACCCCGACACCAAACCATAAAATCAAATTAGTTTGGTCTGGTCTGATTTTTTGATTTTGTCATGCCCTGAGCCTATACCCTAGACGTGGCCGGCACTCAGAAACCATTGTTAGTGCCCAAGGTGAACCACTTGGCTTAATTCACTTATTCAATTAGCGGAAGATTTAATAAAACAAAAGAAAGTACTCAAGTGGACATGCAAATTCTCATGTAAAATAATTTTATATCTTGTATTAAAATAACTCAATATTTCAATTGAAATAAATAATGATAGTTTTTTAAAATTGACTCTGAAAGTAAGACAGACTCTATTATTCTCTATCTAACTCAGTATATGAAGCCTCTATCAATTCATAAGAAGGTGTCAAGACATCTTCAAGGCTACCTCAAGACAATTAAAAAAAAAAGAATGAACTAAAATAAAAGGGTTCCTCCGAAAGTAAGGAGGTCTCACCACTGTCTGCGACTGAATAAATCTTCAACGAAGTGCTTGCTGAGGATCTCTAAAACCTGTACCTACATTATGAAATGATGCAGCGCCGAGTGGCATTAGTATGTGATATATACGGTATGTTAGATGGCCAAAAAGTATTAAGAACAGGATACTCACTTTAAAATTGAACTTTGCTAAAATAATAAATTTTACTTCTTGGGGAGTTTCTCTAACCGACTTAACCAGCACTATGAGTTTCACGATGATACAGCGTCTTGCCCACGCTGCCAGAGTCGTCTCATACTTTGCCGGGATAAGGAACGAAAACTAGAAGAGTGGATCCATCTCAAAATTGGGTCATCTCAGTGGCGAGTGAGGAGTTGTACCTTGGTACAATCCTATCCTAAGCCGGCTACGTAGTTTATGAGTTCAAGCTATTATTATTACTCTCACCATATCGGTGCTCAATACTACTCTCAAAATTATTAATTATATGTTCATACTTAAAAGAATATTCTTGTTCAAAGTATTACTTTCTTCTCTTTGGGACTTAGCCCAACTTAACATTTTTTTAACTTTTCTCAAACTGTCTAAAATCATAGGCTTCAGGCTTCAAGCTTCACTATTCATAAAATACTTATACTAATACTTTTCTTGAGTTTAAAGCAAGATATCAAGATTCATAGATTTTTGTAGTAACTTTGGGATTTTACTAGTTTAACAATTAAAAGTAGTATCTCAACTTAAGACCCCAATTTAGTAGAAGATTTTAGTAACTCTCATGTTTTTCTTAAAAAGCTCATTAAATCATGCATCATCTCATCAAAACATATTCCGCAACGTGTAACTCTTTGTACTCAATAAAATACATATATAATATTAGTTTAAATTACTCTTTTATCAATGCATAGAAAAGTCATCATCTTTACTAGAACATGTAAAACCTTTTTTTAAAATACTTGTTTAATGCATGAAAAATCATCAATCTCAATATTAAAGAATGTATAGGAAAGTCATGATCCTCAACTTTCTTATGGTTCATGGGAAAGTATCCACGAACGAAAATTTCAGCAATGTAAGATATAATAATAATTATAATCTCAGTGCATAAATATATCTAACTCAATAGAAGAGGACTTAACTCATTCAGAATTCAAGAATTAGGGTAAATCTCTATTTGAACTCAATTACGGAGAACAAGCATGTGGGGCGCATGGATGAACTCAGTCCAACGCTATGGGTAGTCTTACATACCTGAAAAGTTGATATTACAAGGAATCTTGAAAGCTAATCCTAACTTGATGACTTTTTTGATGATTCTTGAGCATTTATGTTTAGGAATGAAGGACACGGTTTCCATAATTATGAAAAGTGACGTTTTATGCGTGTTAGGACCTTAAATAGACCCCCAAAGGTTTTAGGATAAAAGTACCTTCAAAATAAATAAAAAAAAAACGTCATAGCTTATCCAGTAAGGGTATGCGTTAGGTTCGCGACGTGCTCCGGGCATGGACCTTCAGACAGCTCTGTACTCCCTCACTAAAATGGTCATAACTTTCGACTCTGAACTCTAATTAAGGCAAAATCAGATGCGTTGGAAAGCTAATTCAAATATCTTCGATTTGATATATTATGGGT
>DF366666.1:26508-38168 GCA_000787875.1 Solanum virginianum
AATAATAGGGAGAAAAAGGATTAGGCTATTAGAAGGGTTGAAAGAGATACTCCCTTCTTTCACCATTCTACTAGATTATTTGCAACTGTCTTAATTTGTTTTTAGATTCCATGTTAGGGAAAACAGAGGCAATAAAGATAAGAAATTAAATATAAATGATACAGAAAACGACTATAACCAATTATTATGAGAATTATGTCTGACCAATGATGAGCTAAAGCACTTGTAACAAACAAATGGTGCTTTAGTTATATCTGGAGTCACAACTGGCCGGTTGATGTTTCTAAGGCCTGTCAATGGAACATGTTATATAGTGGAATATAAAGGATGTCTTTGCCTTCCCGAAGAGTTTACACCATCTTCTTTATTTCACATCCAAAACTCAAGATTACAAAGAGCATAACTGAGGCCTATACTAAGATGCATGTAACAATGGCCTTGCACTTGTCTAACTAGATAATATTAGACCCACAGTTCTAGAGTTCCCCCCCATTTCACAGGCAAGGGCCATATTGGTATGATAAGCAAGAGCCCTTTCTCATACTCTATGTATCTTGGTGTTCTCAAAGAAATAAATCAAAACAACCTGCACAGTGGGGAAACTTTTCTGGTTGGATTAGTTTGTGGGTGGTTTGGATTATCTAACATAAAGTAGAAATATTTTTAATTAACTATATGAGTTCCTCTTGTCCTTATCAGTTCTTAGTTTGTTCAAAGCCTGGAGAGGGTCCATGAAAGAAATTTTCCTCATCTGTCTCACAGTTGGCATGTGGCAACCATCCTTGCCAATCACTAAGGAGGCAATTTTTGCTCCATTTTTTTAGACCTATGTGTCTAAAAAAAAAAAAAACTGGAAACTCTTTTTTGGGGCATTTTACAAATAAAAACAAACTTCACTAGATTATGTCAGCAAGCTCGCATTACTGACCCTAAGTCCTGATAAAGGAGGAGGTGTATGACAGCTAGACAGTTAAAGTAAAACTAGGTAATTTATGACAAACCATCGCAATCAACTGAAGAAACAGATTCATATAGGTAATACCAACCACTAGATACTTTTGAAAAGGACACCAACTACTTGGTATTGTCCATAAGGTTATATTAGGTCAAATATTTGTTAGGAGTTGTTTCCTCTTGTCAGAGATTTGCTTTCGGAATTCTAACAATTCATATTTATTGATATTGCAATGAAAGGAGTTCAGATGGAGGGAGGAGGGAAATGGATAGTGAGGATTCATACAGCTTATCTAACTAGCTTAAAATGAGCCATAGTGGTTCTCTTTTACAAATAAAACAAAAGAGGTTCAGCTAGGTCCATAGTTCCAGAATTTATACGCGAATCAAGATCGATCCAAAGGAACTTTAATCGACTTAAAGCATTTCATAAGTTTCAAAATAAAAGAAAATTATATCAATATATAAGAGAAACCATGGGCAACTTGCCTGGGTTATTTCATGGATTTTTTTCACCACTGCGACTAAATATATTAAAATTGTTAGACACACAAACTGACTGAAGAATGAATGAAACTGCAAAAGATAGTTACCTCATTGCCATTGTTTGCTTTTCCCTTTCCACCACCAAATAAGCATATAGTTGTGCACAGCTGCTGCCGTCTAGAAACACCTACTTTTGCATTTTGCGGGAGTTTCATACCCACAAAAGTTGAAGATAATGTGGTCAGCTTTGAAGTCCTTTTTGGAGCAGTGAGTGATGGAAAGGAAGCATTGAAATTGCAGGCGTTTATGGGAGCGCAACTCATCTCCTTAAACACCGACGGTAGTTTCAGCATCCAATCGGAAAAATGAGGGCGTCTCAACCCTAAAGTTGCCGGCGGTCGAGGAACTGATCGGGAAAAAGAAGATGGATTTAGCCATAAGATAAAATGCCAGTGGCGTGGCTTTAGGGCCCAGAAAAATAACAACTCAAAGCTATTTTGTAAAAATTTATTTAAATATATCATATATTTTTTAAAAAAATATTTATTATTTATAATTATATAATTTTATATTTATCTAATATGTATAATTATTTTTAATACATATACAAACTTCATGTGCTATTCGAATTCGTTACTGTCTTTGCAACTCTTTCGTTAGCGTTTCTTTCTATTTTCTCTCTCTAGAACACCTAGGTTGATCCGTCCCCTCCTCTTCTGTGGATACTCGATAGTGATTTTAACTCTGACGATCACTCTCTATCTCTCTACTTTTTGGATCTATTTCAACTTCGATTGTAAACTCTTCATCGTCTCATTCTCCGGAGAAGAGTATTTCATAAAAATCGAGACTACTATCTGATTTCTTTGTTAGTGGGGAACTCCGATGGTGTCTCTCTCTTGATCTATTTTCAACTCCGACAGTAAACTCTTCGCCGTCTCATTCTCCGGCGAAGAGTATTGTAACACATCATTTCCATCGGCACCGTACATCGGGATTTCCACACTTCGGCAACACCTCAGATCTGCATCTAGTAATTTCAAGATTCTAACGAGGACAGTACTCCAAGACAGCAATTCAGAACCATTTTCAGTCAGGCAAATTCACTGTTTCGGCGACACCTTCAACCGTTAATTTTTCGATCAGATTACTGAGGTGATATCCTCCATTTTCTCTTTTTATTGCTTATTCAACTTCTTGTTCCGGTCAGATTCTCAGTTCTCTCCTCTCTTTTTTGGCATTATTTCCTATTTGTATAGCTATCATTTGCTTGTTGTTTCTTGCTTTTTGCTATATTTCTTGCTTAATATTTCTTGTCTAGTACAGAATTTGTGCAATATTTCTTGCCTGCTTATTATTGGAAATATTCTATTTTTTTGCTATATTTGTTACTTTACACATATTGTGATTGTTTCTCATACTCTATGTATCTTGGTGTTGTGGGTTGTTTGTTATATATTGTGATTACTGTTTTTCGTTGTGACTCTCTTGCATTTTATAGGATTATAAATTATATATAGTTTTGCTTTAACTATTCTATATTTTTGCATTGTTGTTTCATGAGATTGTTGATTCTCAATCGTTTATAGTTAGTTGAATTAGTCATTCTTAGTGAAGTTTAGTGACATTGGGGTCTAATGGTAGATTAAGGTCATGTCGTCAGTTGGGGTCGGAGGCTTAGGATAGTAGTGGTTAGAGGGGAACGGGCCTACTTAGGTTGAGAGTAGGTATGTGGAACATAAGATCACTTATGGGGAAGTCCATAGAGTTAGTGAAAAGCCTTAAAAAGAGACAAATAAATATAGCATGTGTTCAAGAGACCAGATGGGTAGGTACTAAGGTGCAAGACGCATATGAGTTTATATTATGGTACTTAGGTGGTTCTAGGGATAGAAACGGAGTAGGCATCCTAGTAGATGAAGACCTTAAGGAGTGTTCATGGAGACCAAGAGGACTAATGGTAGGATGATATCCATTAAATTTGTGGTCGGTAGTCATATTGTGAATATATTTAGTGTCTATGCACCCCAAGTGGGCCTAGATGATGAAGTTAAAAAGCTTTTTTGGAAAAATTTGAATGAGTTTGTGAGAGGTATATCAACCACGGAAAAGTTTTTCATCGGGGGATATTTTATTGGGCTATTGATGCCACTTCTAGTGGTTTTGACGACATCTATGGAGGCTTTGATTTTAGGAAAAGGAATGGAGGTGGGACGTCTCTCTTGGACTTTGCTAAAGCCTTCGAGTTGGTGATTGCTAACTCATGTTTTCTGAAGAAAGAAAATCACTTAGTTACCTTTTGTACTACAATAGTTAAGACCCAAATTGACTACTTACTCCTCTAAAAGGGTAATAGAAGCCTTTGTAAGAATTGCAAGGTAATTCCAAGTGAAAATATTTTCACGCAACATAGGCTTTTAGTAATTGACTTGGAGATTAAGAGGGGTAAGAGGAAGAAGGTTACTTATGCCCAACTGAGGATTAGATGGGGTGGCTTGACTCCTGCTCTTTCTCGGAAGGTAGGGAAAAAGTTGAGTAATTTGGGGGCTTGGAGTAGCAGTTGAGATGTGAACTCGATGTAGGATACTACGGCTGGTTATATTAAAAGGGTTGCCACCGAGGTGCTAAGGGTTTCCAGAGGGACCTTTGGTGGACGTCAAGATGATTGGTAGTGGAGTGGAGAAGTTCAAGGCAAAGTGAAAATCAAGAAGATTGCCTACACAAAATGTTTGAAATGTCGGGATGAGGATGAAAAAATAAGGCTTAAAGATATTTATAAGACGACGAAGACAGAAGCGAAGATGGGAGTGACGAGTGCTAAGATAGCAGCGTTTGAGCGGTTGTATCTTGAGTTAGGTGAAAAAGGCGGGACAAGAGATTGTATAGGTTTGTGAAGGTAAGAGAGAGAAAAGCTTGTGACTTGGACCAAGTGAAGTGCATTAAGGATGAGAAGGGTGAGATGTTGGTGGATGACAACTCTATTAAGATTAGGTGGCAAGCTTACTTTCATAAACTCTTAAATAAAAAAGGGGACAAAGATATTGAGTTGGGTGATTTGACACACTCCGATAGTTATCGAGATTTTGGCTATTGCAAGCATTTTAGAGTTGAGAAAGTTAGACGTGTTATTAGTAGGATGAACAGAGGAAGAGCGGCCGAACCGGATGAAATTTTGGTGGATTTCTAGAAGTGCGTGGTCAAGGAGGGTATTGAGTGGTTGACTAGGTTGTTTGATGTTATTATGAAGACCGTTAAGATGCCTGATGAATGGAGGAGTACAATGGTTACATTGTACAAGAACAAGGGTGATATTCAAAGTTGTAATAATTACAGGGGTATTAAGTTGTTAAGCCACACGATGAAGGTTTAAGAGTGAGTGGTGGAGATGAGGGTGAGGAAAGTAGTGTCTATTTTTTAGAACCAGTTCAAAATTTATATCGGGACAATCAACTACTGAAGTTATCCATCTTGTTTGGAGATTAGTGGAGAAATATAGGGAGAGAAGGAGGGACCTTCATATTGTGTTCATTGACCTTGAAAAGCCCTATGACAAAGTTCTGAGAGATGATTATAGAGATGTCTAAAGGCAAAAGGTGTTCCAATAATGTATATTAGGATGACAAAGGATATGTATGACAGGACAGAACTTAGGTAAGAATGGTAGGAAGAGACTCAGAGTATTTTCCTGTTGAGATGGGACTTCATTAAGGATCTGTATTGAGCCTTTTTCTTTTTGCTTTGGTAATGGATAAGCTGACACAGTCTATCCAGAAAGGAGTTCCATGGTGTATGCTATTTGCAGATAACATAATACTAATTGATGAGATTCGGGCTAAAGTTAATGATAGATTGGAAGTTTGGAGATATACTTTGGAATCCAAAAGGTTCAAATTGAGCAGAATGAACACAAAATACTTGGAATGTTAATTCAGTGTTGCTAGAGATGAAGCAGAAATTGAAGTGAAGTTTGCTACTCAACCTATTCCAAAGAGAGAAAGCTTTAAGTATCTTAGATCCATCATCCAGAGTAGTGATGATATCGATGATGATGTCATACATCATATTGGGGCAGCATAGACGAAATGGAGGCTTGCCTCAAGAATATTGTGATAAAAAGATACCACTAGCTTAAAGGCAAGCTTTACAGAAAAAAGGTAAGCTTAAAGGGAAATTTTACAGAAAAAAGGTGGTTAGACCATCTTTGCTATATGAGGTGAATTGTTAGTCAATTAAAAATTCACATGTTCAGAAGATGCAGGTTACAAAAATGAGAATGTTGAGATGAATGTGTAAACATACCAGGAGTGATAGGATTAGGAATGAGATCATCCAAAGAAGTTAGAGGTGGTCCCTATGACTAACAAGATGAGGGAAGCGAGACTGTGTTGGTTTGGACATGTGCATAAAAGGAGTATTGATGCTCCTGTTAAGAGGTGTGAGAGATTGGATTTACGAGTTACACGGAGGGGTAGAGGTAGACCGAAGAAGTACTGGGGGGAGGTGATCAGACAAGATATGATTAAACTTTATCTCACTGAGGACACGAGCTTAGATAGAAAAGAATAGAGGTTGCGTATTAGAGTAAAGGACTAATAGGCTAGTAGAGGTAGGTCGATCATCTCACTGAGGACATGACCTTAGATAGAAAAGAGTAGAGGTTGCATATTAGAGTAGAGGAATAGGTTAGTAGGGGTAGATCGATAAATGACTTTGTAATATAATAGGTTAGTAGGAGTAGTGATGTCTTTACATCGTATGTTGTCAATACTAGTCTTGTTTACTTTTAGTGTATTTACATTGTCTTTATATCTTGTATTGTCATTATTAATACATCTATATTACATGTATAATTCACATTTGATACATTGCCTATTTTTTATTTTATTTTTTTGCAAACCCAGGTATAATAAATTTTAATATATTTATAAAATATATCATATAATTCGCTTTTAATACATAATCCAATTGTTATAAATGGTAAAAAAAATTTCAAATATGATATATCTAAACAATAAATAAGAATGTATTAAAAATATTAACTATTTTATAAAAGAAACACAAAAAGGTTCAATGGTATATAGATATAAATAGAAATAATTATGTATTTATTGTTAATATTAATTAACTTTTTTCATAATTTGTTGTGGAAACTTTTAATCAGTTATTGTACACATATTTTAAATTTTTATTATTTTCTAAAAATACATTAAATGAGTACCTTTTTTCTATGATTAATTTGACGAAAAGAATTAATACTGTTTTTTATTTTTCTTAATTCAACAATTCTCTATAAGTCTCTATATAAATTGGTTCAATTCGATTATTTCAATCAATTCGAATTTAATTATTTAAAAGATATTATGATTTTTATTTAAAAATAATTAAATGTATTTACAAAATTGATTTGATCCAAATATCAAACTATATATACAACAGTAAATAATAAATATTAGTAATGTGTTGTTGGCCGTTGACTGTTGGATTTGTATGATTGTACATATTGTCAAGTTCTTATCTTGCTATTTATATTTTATCACACTTGAAAATTTATGATTTTTTTAAAAAAATTATTGTCTTGGTTATTGAGATTGCAAAAAATTGTTTACTTAAATGATGAAACCAAACAAATCAATTTATGTTACCAAAAAAAATGAATTGAACATGAAATGGATTAAATTGGATGAGAGTTTTAGAAAATTAAAATTTTATATTTAAATTGGCAATTATCAAAATCAAATTAACACTACTGAAAAAATAGCATTTAGTAACGGATACTAGCGACGAATAATATTTTGTCACTAAATAATGATAGATTCGCAATCGAACAATCATTTTGTTGCAAGAATAACAAATAATTTTCTTAAGTTATAACATAACGACAGATGAATGACAAAATATGTATTTCGTCGCTGAATATTAGGATGAAAGTTTGGCGCTTGATTTTTCTACGAATTTAGTAACAACATAGGAGGGACAAATTTAATTAAAATTCTATCACGAAATCACTGACGAAAAAATAGTTGCTAGAATTTCAAATTATAATTTTATAAAATCTATATTATATAGTAATGAAAATATCCATTGGTTAAATTTATTATTGATAAAAATATTTATTTGTTAGCAACGGATATTATAATTCGTCATTAAGTCATTTGCAAAATTTTTATTTAGTCATATATTCTAGGGCACAAATTCATTCTAAACTTTATCTCCAGAACGTTCCCTCTCTTGCTCCAACTCTCCATCTCTATCTCTGTTGGAACTCTCCATCTTCACCTCCGTTGAAACTTTCAAATCATACCATCTGTATCTCAAAAGTAAGGTTTCGTGTTCTCCAATAAGCTCTCAAACTATCATATCTTTCAATTTCATTTAGCTCTTCATCTCCAGTGAAGTAAGGTTGAATATTATGAAAATAGAAGTTTTAACTCTTTCTATTTTATTTAGCTCGAAAATAGGATTTTAGTAGTTTTGATGTTCTGAAAAGAGGGGTTTTACACTTTCAACTCTTTCCATTTTATTTAGCTAGAAAATAGGTGCTCTACGAATAGAATTTTAGTAGTTTTTGTGTTCTAAAAGTAGGAATTTTAATAGTTTGAGTGTTCTAAGTATAGGAATTTTAGCAGTTTAGGTGTTCTTAAAATAGAAATTTTTTAGAACTAAGATTCTCGAAAAATAGGGTTAGGGTTCAAGCAAGCTATGTGTAATAAATAAATATCTTCTATGTGTATTTACACATAAACAACTCAGGGACCTAATTTCTATTTGAGATTGTTATTTTGAACCTTCTGGTGTGAGTAAGTCATCTATTTTCTTCAACAGATGTTCGCTATCTTTTTTTTTCTCAAGGTGATTGTTCTTCATGAAGTGTTTAATGATTTGTATCTTAAAGATAACTAAGAAAAATATATCTAATGCTATGGCTTGAAGGAGATGTATAGAAGTAGGAAACATGTTTTGATTATGCATCTCATTTGTTTTCATGTCTCTTTAAGTCATGTGTCTTAATATGAGAATTCTGTTGAAATATGCTTATGGAGAAAAACTTTAAATAAATCTAAAAGGTGACATAGTACAAACTGGATGTGTTACTCATGCAATAGTATGAGTTGCTAAATTAAGAAAACCGCCTCAATAATTCTAAAGAGCACCATTTGCCTAGGGATACTTATGTTCATCTTGTCTCTCTTGTCTTTGCTATTAAGTGATATCTTTCATTATGATAATAAACAGTGTTCAAGTCAACATATACCAACTTATATCTCATTGTAAATATTTTTCTTTTAAGATATTAATAGTGCTATGTTTTTCCTTCCCTATAATTTCATATTCAAAATGTTCTTAGGTGTATGATGTATCTCCAATCATGGATGAACATTTAGGTGGTGATAAAGTTTTGCTTTTTGCAACTAGTAATACTTGGTTTTCTTCACTTACATTTTATTTATTTGGGTAGTAAGTTTGATGATTTTGTGTAGCATGAATTATGATCTTTGTTTTGTCACCAAAAGGGAAATATGTATTAAATAACTTTGAAGCTGCTACTGGGTTGATTTTGCATTTTCAATCAAGATTTAACTCTCAACAAGCTCTCCACTCATAAAGATTATAAGTGTATACATTTTTACATATTAGTCAGGACAATAAAAGACTAATATTTATTTTTTTATATTAATGGGATCTTACCAATATCATATTATTTGTGTCATTTTGTGACTTTAGCACCTACATTTGAGAATCATATTTCATAGATAATGAACATGGTCCTAGAAAGTTAGATTTGTTACAATATTCAACAAAGAGAAAGTAGTCGGTAAGGCAACTATAAAGTAGCAAATGACATACTAGCGCAACAAAACTTAGCTTTTAGGTGTTGCTACCCTTTGAAACATCTTCAACATTTAAAGAAATGATGTTGGCCTTTTACACTTCCGAGCAGCAAGAAGGTTACCATCATTATTAACAATTATATAAAAATTCAAGTAGTGAAAGTCCGTGCAATATTATTTAGCTTGAATAATGTAAGCAAAGATATCCTATATAGGTACATGTATAAGCAAAAAAAGCCTCTGATCATACCCAATGATATACTAAAAAGGAAAAGATACAAGAAAGGTGCTTAAATTAAGAAAGGGGTGTTATGTTTGTGAACTGTAGTTTCTTTTGATGAAATTAGTGTTTACCTCCTGCAGTTCACAAATATCACCCATTTCTTAATTTTAAACTCCTTTCTTGTATCTTTTCCTTTTTAGTGTATCATGGTGAACCGTCATAATTAGTGAACAAGTGTAAGCTTCGCTTTGGATACAATCAAAGGCTTCTTTTGCTTATACATGTACCTATACAGGATATTTTTACTTACATTATTAAGGCTAAATATTGCATTGACATTCACTACTAGGATTTTCATATAATTGTTAACAATGATGTTAGCCTTCTTGTTGCTCGGAAATATATGTAGAGTACATCATTTTTTTAAATATTGAAGATGTTTCAAAGGGACGCAACACCTAAAAGCTAAGTTTTGTCGTGCTAGTATGTCATTTGCTACTTTATAATTGTCTTACGGACTACTTTCTCCTTGTTAAACTTTGTAACAGATCTAACTTCCTGGGACCATGTTCACTATCTATGAACCATGACTCTCTAATGTAGGTGCTAAAGTCACTAAATGACACAAATAATATGATATTGGTTGTTGACACCGAATTTTGACCCTCTACATTACAAATTAATTATCGAGCTTCTTCAATTTTTAACAATGTGAAATAATTATCTTCGAAAAAAATATATATTTTAAGTTATTTCATATATTTTGTAAGTATGTAATTACGTACTTTTTCATAATTATTCAAAAATAAAAAGAAATTATATTCTTGTTTATTATTAAATTATTTTTTGAAATTAAGTAGTTCATAATTGAGTTTAGCTTAGTTTATTTTTAAAAAGCTCGTTAATTGATTTAATTTAATTCATCATGTATTTTAAAATTCAAACCCATGCCTCAACCCCACATGTCCCCTTCCTTTTTCCTTTTTTACTTTACTTTTTTTTATATGTCTCCTACTCTCTCCTTTTCTATCTTTTCTTCCTCACAACTCACAACCCTCCATTTTTCTTCTCCATTTTTGAAATCAACACACAGACATACATGCTCTTCCTTTTAGAATAAACAAAAGTCAAAATTTTCAACGGCTCCAATTTCAACAGCCATTTTTGAAACAAGTCAATGCCTCTCTCCAATGTTCAAATTTCAAATCCAAGTTTTTTTTCAATTTTTGACCCCAATTTTCTCTATAAATATCCTCTTCTTGAATCTGCAAAAAAGGAAAGATTTTTTGTCAGCTTCCTCCATTTTTTTTTCTTTTGCCTAGTTCCAGAACTCAGATTAGCAAACCAGAAACTGAGTTTCATTCTTCTATTTTGTCAAGCTCGTGGTAGGAAATCGTTTTTCCAACTTGTCTTATCCTGTTCACTGCCCCCAAAAAGGTAATACTTTTAGTCTTGTTCCTCCCTTTTCTAGTCGGATATGAGTGTTAATACTACCTTAGCGGAAATTGTTGTGCTTTGATGGGTTGATACTGTAGTTGGTCATTAAGATATTTTTTCTAAAGTTATAGAGTCATGCTCTAGTCATTAGGCAATGTTTCGTTCGTATTTTTGTTCAATTCTTATTGTGTTTAGTTGACTTTGAATTCTCTCATTCTCTTGTTTATCACCAGAAAATATGCTTAGCAAAGATATGATTTGAGTATTATCGAGTTATGTGAACCGTGTTTGTTGAATTTTTTAACACTTATTCCCCTTGTTACTTTGACTATTGTAGATAATAATTACTGGAAATTATGTTTGCTGCCTTGTTTCTTGACTGTTGTTGATATCAATTACCAGAAATAATGACCCGATATTAATTTGTGTTCTTTTTTTTGTTATGGTGACGTTAATCTGAGACCATGCTGGACTCCATCCTTGCATCTAGTGTCAGCCTCGGGTTATTTTGTGTGATAGAGAAGCTGCGTTATAGATTTTTGGGGGCTGAAACATCACCGTATACACTGATATACATCATGTATACAGTGAAATAATATTAAAAATAGGCAAAAAAATCAAGTCTTCAGTAGGAATGGTTCAAGGAGGCTGAAATGTTTGAAATACAGGTGGAATGGAGGATATATACACTGATATATATGTATATACCTTTCTGATATACAGGGGAAGAA